>CM076580.1:678909759-679178008 GCA_034641835.2 Pinus albicaulis | reverse complement strand
CACCCTTGCTGGGCCTACGCTGCTTCTGCGTCACCCTTCCTAGACTGCGCTACCTCTCTGGTATGGATTTGCCTCTCTGCAATTGTATTCTCGGCCTCGGATTCAGAAATCCCTCTGCTGATCTGCCCCTCGCTGCACTGCAAGCTCACTCGAAAATTCTCAGCAAACCGCACCCCAGAATTTCGACTTAGCTTAAGTGCTACGGCTATGTGTATATCCTCGAACTAACCCCAAGCCTTCCTTTAATACTTTTCTTGTTGAACAATCAACGGTCGTTATCTAATCTCTAATCAACAACTAAGATTAGAAAAGACCTGATCCTCGTCACTTAGAACATTCTCACCCACATGTTTAAATTAATTCCCTTTAATTATTTAATTTCCCTAAGTTAGACTTAGGGTTTCCATTAAAATAATTAATATTGGAATAACTTAGGCTCTGGGTGGAATTTCTCCAAACGATTTTTGGGTCTTGGAGATCTCATGTGTTCTAGTCCCTCCACAAAGTTTCAGAGCTAGAGCACATCCGATGCTACCCAAAATCTCAACACCCAGTTAGTTGTCCAATCAACAAAATCTGACAAAAATATTCAAAGAGAATTTCTCTCTCTCCACCTACAATCCCGACACTTGGCCCTCTTAGAAAAATGGCCAACCAACCCCTGTGCAAGCCCTTTTGTGCCAATGTTGCGCATACCCTCACACGCGTGGCTCTATTCTAGCTCTGATCAAGTTGTCTTGTCTTTCTCTGCTACTGTAAGTGACTCTCTGGACCTCTTAAATATTTTCCTGGCCTCTAGAAGCTAAATAGATTCCTTCTCCAGCTAAATCGAACTACTCAGTTGAACCTTCTGCGCAAGCCCTACGCAACTTTAGAGTGGAATACCTCTGTTAGTCATTGCTGCCTCTCTGAAACTAGAAAACTTCCTCCAGACTCATTGTCTCTACCCCTCTCTATCTCTGTGTCCCCTCTCTGGCTCGAATTCTTCCGGTTGTATTTTTCTCTTTGGAAAATTGAACTACCAAAGGAAACTTTCTAACCCAGTGTGTTTTTCCATCTACCCATCGATTCCTTATAATCTCCTGTTGAGTCTTCAACGACCCAGATTAAAACTTAATTGATGGCCGAGATAATCTCCAAGTAGATCCGTGTGAAATTCTAGAAAATTCTCACATTTCTCAATTAATTATTATTAATTAACCATTTTTCCTAAGATAGACTTAGGAAAAATTAAAATGATGGTCAATTAATTTAATTGAGCCAACTCTAGGTGGAATTTCTAGAAACAATTTTTGGGTTTTGGAGAATTCATGTGTTTTAGCCTCTCCACAAAGTTTGAGACTAGAACACTGTCTAATGCTACAAAAACTAACAATTATCCATTCTCTGCTTACAAGAGAGGATCCATCACAACAAGTTAAGGTCTTTCCCTCCATCCATTATTCCTTTCCATCATCTATGGGTTTCTTATTTTCCCACCTCCCACCCTTATAATTCCCCAATAGCGTCATCTTTGCTTTTGGATTTGTTGTGTGAGTAATCATAGGTGCAATCACATTAATTGGATGATATGTTGGTTGCATTGGCACTATGATTACACTTAGTATTAGTGTAATGTAATATGCATGTTAGAGTAGGATGCATTGCATATTGATTTTGCATTAGAGCTTAACCTCATATTGTATTATCATACTATATTAGGTGCATTTAGGTTAAATTTTCATTCTAAACTAAATTTTATTTCAAGTTGATTTTACAGACTAACAAAAGCATGGGTGATCAAAGGACGTCATAAAATCATGCTGCCCCGTTTGTTTCATCTTTGATGTGTAGGTAACAAGTATATAGTCCCAAGAGATTGTTGGTTTTCTCATGACCTCACCATTCAAATACATGATTTATGCACTCTACAGAGAGCTTATGTCCCTGTTGGAGCCAGATGTTATCCAACACTAGTGGGTGAGCCCTATAGGAGAAATTCTCTTAGATTTGTCTTCAACCAACAACCAACAACCCCTTGCAGCCACTAGATTGCTCAACGTGCCACCAGTCTTCGCCACCTGAGCCAGCCATTGTGTGCCCACACCCATTTGTTATGATCATATGTTTGAAGGTGGGCCTTCCAGCCCCAGAAGTATGACTTTTCATTATGTAATTGGGTGTTTATGCTTGCTTTTCTTGGGCACATTTGGACATGAGTTAGTAGGAGGGATTCAGCCAAAAGAATGGGATTCAATTGTTCTCTTGTTCCCTTGTCCCAACTTTGTGGTTAATCTTGTATTCTAGTCCTGTGGGATCTACTCTGTTGGAAACTAGCTTTAGGAGTGGCACTACATGGGAAACCCTAACTTTGGTTGCCTGGTCCCACTTCCCGACACCATATATCTCGCTCCCCTTTGCTCATTATAACCCCTTTTCACACTTTTCCCTTCCAGGTCCACATTTGTCCATTGGATACACAAGGTGTTAGCCCTCCCCTCCCCTTGTACATACTTTGGGTCAGGCTTGGAATAATGCCCTAGAGGTTGATGCAACTAAAAAGAAATTTAAAAGCATAATTTGTCCACTTACAGCAGGAAATGTACCACAAAATGCAAAAGATAGCCAGGACATAAAAATTTAGCGCGTGGATAAAAGCCAAACATGAGCTCTACCCCTTATTATGGCCATCACCTTGGTTCCTAGGGTCCCTATGAGTGCCCCCTGAATCATTAAGGAACCCATGATTGTCCCAACCTCTGGTGGGCAATGAACTGCCCAACCTTAAGGGGGTTATCACCGCTTCATCATTCTCATCATGCTCTCATCCCCTGGAGCCCCAAGCAGTAGAAGAAAGAAAAATCAATAAAAGGAAAAATGCATATGAAGAAGGGTGGAAAAACAAAATTTGGGGTAACTCATGTACCACGCTTTCTCCCTCCTACATCTATACACCCAATGTGTGGGCTTCCCTCATTATAGCTATCCTTGTACCATGGCATGTTAATTGGAGCCTTCCCTATTGCCCCATTCCGTTCCATCATTATTTCACATGCCACCTATGATTTGATGGATGTACCATGGACCTGTCACTCCCTTAGAGGTTGAAACCACCTAATGGGCTCCTTTACTAACTTCTATTATCGAGCAAGGTAACACTAGTACTTTCTAAAGCCCATTTGGAAGGGCATGCCACTATGAAGTTCCCAAATTTTCCCTTCATTAGCAAGCTTATTTACTCAATTGCACTAATGATTGGTTGTACTGAAAGGTGAGGACACACATTGGATCTTATACAAGATTGTAGGTGGGTCTCCATTTTGGACTTGGCCTCCCACCTTCCTATACGGGATCCAAGCCCTTCAGAGGGTCATAATGGCACTTGTAAGGTGAGTGTTGAGAGCCATTGACCTCCACCATAGTAGAGCATTGATTACTATACCATGGCTTCAGCACCACACATTGCTTATTCGTGCCCCAGCCATACTGTGACAACGATGCACTCGGACCATGTTTCCTAACTGACTGCACATTTGCACCCTACACTTGGCAGCTGATCCAGGGCCCAAATGAGGTTTTCTCTCCTCCATAGAGACATAGGAGGGCATGTACCATCTTCTAGCCTTCACTAATGGAGCATTGACTTGTTATTGAGCTACTGGAGACCCACGAGAGCATTGATTGTGCCCCACAGCCACTTGGGAGCACCATAGGATGTTTTGCTTGGAAATCAAGGGGCCACCCCTGTATTATCATTTTGGAGCCCTCCTCTTCATCATGGCACTTTGAGGGCTCATTTAGGGCTTCCAATTGTCCTTTTGACCATTATTCTATCATTTCAGCTAGCTTTGGATGGCTTATTTTTCACTTATTGAGCTATTTGGTGGGCTTGTCACCAAAAGAGATGTTTATTTTCACATTAAAATATTATTAGGGGGTTAATTGGGCTAATTCGAACTTCTAAACGCTCATATAAATAAAGGAGAGCCTAATTTGTATTGGATCATCACTTGACTTGGATTAGCTCTCTTGAAGAGAATTTCACACTTTTTCTTGGTTGTCTATTAGAGATCTCTTGATGCATTCCGATAACTTTGGAGCTGAAATTTTTGTTTTCTTGCAGCCATCTTCTTTATCTTGGATTTGGATATTACTCTTGTTGTCTTGTAAGTAATCTTATGAAAGATTTTTGAATAAAAAATGTCTATGTGTGGAAATTTTGTAACTAGCTCTTTCCTTTTGTGCCCTAATTATTGAATATCATTGTAAAGAATTGTTAGATTGCAAATTTGTGCATGTTACTCATTGATAACAAGTAGATGAATGTTCCTAGTGGAGTAGAATTTGTTTTCTTTTCATGAAAGGCCTTAAATCTTGGGTGGGTAAATGTTAGAGTACTTGCTAGGGCATCATTTTCTAGCCTCCTTGAAGATGATTTTTCCAGATTTCTAATTACATAGACTCCATAGCCCAAGGACAAGGCATTATCCGAGAAATCTTGGTGATCACTCTCCTTTATCTTTTTTTTTCTCCTCTTTCTAAATTTCGGCCCTAACCCTAAATGACTAGCTAGGGCTTGATGAGAGTTGTTTTCGAAGGGTGGCTTTTGGAAGCTGTTTGGATAGGCTATTGTGTTGTTGTTTCCCCTAGTGATCCTCCAAATTTGAGCCAGTTCCCACAGTCAAGTTGGGAGAAAAGTCAAGCCCTAGCCATATCTCTGAAAATCATCTTGAATGTTGTTGGGCTTTAGTTTCTATATCCATGACCATCCCTTTTTTGAATTAATACCTTCATCTGAACTTTCATCTCACACCATTTCACCAATTTTTGGTGTTTAAGAATGAGTTTAAGGTAAAAATCATTTGCAATATTATTCTTTTCTTTTTAATCTTTAATTGTTTATAAAAAAACTATTTTTGTTACTAATGAGGTTGAAAGGTACAAAAATTTGTCAAAGCAGGAGTAAGTCACCAAATATGTTCCACGTGAGTAGGAAGGATTTTGATACTAGAAGACTAATCCAAAAGTCAAGGCAAGAAGTAT
Organism: Pinus albicaulis; assembly: GCA_034641835.2. Taxonomy (NCBI): domain Eukaryota; kingdom Viridiplantae; phylum Streptophyta; class Pinopsida; order Pinales; family Pinaceae; genus Pinus; species Pinus albicaulis. Next base: position 679,172,986 of record CM076580.1, on the reverse strand, counting down.
CAAATAGATGAGACTGAGCAGAATATCGTGGGACTTCCATCATTTTCTCCAACAAATTCTAAAGAAGAAAATGCATTATAGATTTGGAACTGTTGTATTAATTTATTTTTGGCATAAAAATATCAGGCAGCTTGGTTAAGCAATTATCTTCTGTATAAAAGTAGATTAGTAATACATAGGAAGGCTAGAGAAAATACATACATACTTTGTTTTTCCAGTAATACAAGGGAGATTTATGGTATAATTTTGCAGAAATTGTTTATAATTTTCACAACAACACTACCAAGAGAGCCCCTTGGTACGTGTTGTTTATATTTCTTTAAGTTTTGGCATGGTTTGGTGTGATTTATTTTCATAATTTATAAGATGTATATGATAGACAAATGTTCTGTTTTTCCTGTAATTATTTAAAGTTCCTGTAATCGTGTGTTCTAATTTCCTCTAATTACTTACTGTTCCTGTAATCATATGTTGAAATTTCCTGTAGCTGCATGCTAAAACTTCATGTAGTGATCTTGTAATCACAACAGGAATTCCCGTAATAATTCTGAATTTCCTTTAGTGATTATGTAATCACACAAGAATTTATGTAGTAATTATAGGATTTCATGTAGTGATCCTGTAATTACGCAGGATCCTACTTGTTTGTTGTAGTGTCTATGAGTAATTTAATTTGAATTCTCTTTAGATATGGATGCCTTCGAATCATTTAATTAATTAGATTTTTATCAATTGATTTGTGTTCAGAATAAAAAGAGAGATTGTAATTAGAATTTTCTTTCGAAACTAAGAAAACAGATTTTACTTAAATTTATTTTCAGAACAATCTTAATTGATTTTGATGAACAACTAATATAGATTGAGTATCTGGTGAGGAAGTGTGATATATCCTGCTGAATCTATAACTCTATGTCAACAAGTCAAATTTCAATTTAAGAATCTGGAAATCAGTATAAGGTGAATCAACTCTGGGATCTACCTGTATATGCTTTGTGATTGATTTTGATACGAAAACATTAAGAATCAGTTTACACACACTGTTTCACCTCGAAGTTTACGTACCCGGATTGACAAAATAAATGTTAGTTTATTTATCCCACTTTATGAGTTGACAAACGTCTTGGTCAGTGGTCTCCTTGAGGGATTTTGCACATAGTATTCAGTGGAATAAATCATTCTAAACCCTTTCTCTACCCACCTTGACCTAGTGAGTGCTAGTTTTTGTACCATTGGATGTGTTATAGTCACAAAACTTGGTGGAGAGACTAGAATACATGAGATATCCAAAACCCATAAATTGTTTCTGGAGATTCCATCTAGAGATGGCTTAATTAGATTATTAGGCAATTTTTTAAATATTTCCAATGTCTAAACTTAGGGAATATGGTTAATTAATAAGAATTAATTAAGTCAAGGTGAGAATTCTCTAGAAACTCACACAAATCGACTATGATATGACCTTAGCCCTTGATTAAGTTTCAATCTTGGCCGTTGGTGCTCCAACAGAGGATTATAAGAAGAATTCAATGGGCACTTGGAGCATACATCAAAAACACTAGAGACACTTGGAGAATTCGATTTTCCAGAGTAACAATAATCAGTTTCCGGAGAGTTCGAGCTTCAGTGAGGAAGCAGAGTCAGTGAGGGGCAGGGACAGTGATCCGGAGGAAGTTTTCCAGATCCGGAGAGGCAACAGCAAGAGGCCGAGTTATTCCCAGCGAGGCAGCACAAAGGATTGTGCAATTACTTCAGAAGAGCAATTCAATTTGTCTAGAGAAAAATTCGATTTATATTCCAGAGGATTGGAGAACCAGTTTCCTCAGGAGAGACAGGAAGAACGACTTGATCAGAGGCAGTTCCAGGCTAGACTTCCAAGGGTCTATGCAAGCACTACGCAGAGGGTCCAAGAGGACAAGTTTTCTGAGGTAGAGTTGTACCGAGGTTACTTGTGGAAGAAGGGAAATTCCCTTAAATAATTTTGGCCAGATTTACTTGTTGATTGGATTGTCAGTTGGGCATCCACAGATTGTACTCAGATTTGACTGCTGCATAATAAGAAAACGCTCGTTTGCTTGATTGGTTTTCCCAAGTTGGGTTTTTCCGGGGACATTTGTCCAAAAACAATTGTGTTAATTTATGTGTGCGTGTGCTAAAATTTTCTCAGTTTCCATCGCTACTTTCTTCCGTAGTTTATTTGTGAAAATCAGAGTGTGAATTATTTGATATTTTCCATAGCAAAATGCAAATAAATTGTTAAATAAATAAACAATTAGGGGAATAATTTCCAATAGCTGTGATAGATGAAATTTTTGTGAAAATTTACAAACAGTTGCAGTGATAGATTTATTTCTCCTCCTTATTATTTCAACAAGTTATTATTCAAAAATATTTTGGAAAATATCGAAATAAATACTACTGTAACATTCACAATTATATATGTAGAGAAATAAACAGTAGAGAACATAAGCACAAGAATCAATCACATGTACACAATTATTTTTGGACAATTGACCCCAGAAAAACTGTAATATCCCTTTTTAGGGATATCCCTCAAACACAAGCAAACTCCAACCAGAGATGGACTGGGAGGGCGTTTACCAGATATATCGGCTCTGAAAAAAGGACGAGATCTAGAGGCTACCTGGCCCTTTCCAGACTCTGTCTAAGAGTATAGGGGAAAAACACACACAAGTGGTATAGTAGCTGGGGTGCTCAAAGAGAATATAATAGTAGTGCAAGCATACAATAGCATATACATGGAATATAAGCAAATACTCAAGAAATGCAGAGAGGAATGCTAAGCCATTTTATTATACTGAGTAATGGAAAGAGTACAAGAGGTGATCAGAAAGATGGCACCTCGACTTGCACAAGGCAAGTGAAGAAATACACTCAGAATGATAAGGAAAAGGCCTCTCTCTGAACTGCGTCCAAACTGCCGGAGAACTGCTGTGCTGCTGCCACTGCTGGAATCAAATTAGGGTTTGGGGCTACTCCCCTCCTCAAAAAACGCTGAAACTTTGGAATCAGCCTTTGCTCAATAAACCTAGAAAAGCCTAGAAAGCTCTTCGAAAATAGCTGACCACCGAAAATCACCCCCTTGAGGATCTACGTTGTCCCTCAAGGCTCTGCGCTGCCACTGAAGAGAATACTCCAAAACTCCGCCCAAAACTCTGCCAAAATCCTCCAATATGATAGGACTGGCCCCTTGCTCAATCTCAGAGCCTGAATCCTCCGAACAAGATCAAACCAAACTCCCCACCAAGTGAACTGCGTCCTCCCTCTCAAGACTGCGCAGTCTCTAGAAGAGAAGCTCCTCAACAAACCAAAAACTCGATCCTCCCACCAAAATACTAAAGAGAAAACCTCACCCGAGCAGGCACTCGAAGTCCCCCAGGGCTGAGGGTGAGATCTCTGAACGGAGACACTCGTTGCACTAAACAGTGCTGCAGACAGGCTAAACAACCAGCGTGCTCAAGAAGTCGAATGACAACTCAATATCATAAAATCGAATGATCCAAATGAGGAGGCTCTCCTCCTTATATAACGTTGGCCTCTCTCTCTCTCAAACCCTAGGCCTCTCATCCAACGTAGCCTCCTTAGCCCCCACGCTGCCAACTCAACCTGCGCTGTCTCTCCAAGTGTTCACGTGGGCCCCTTCCCTACGTGGTCCTTTTGCCCCCCTTGGTTCACTTAAGTTACAACGTTGTGCTACTAGGGAGTAAACTTTTATTTCTAAAGTGAGTTATGTCCCCTCTACTCACCTTTTTATTTATAAATAAACTATAGAAGGCAAAATTAAGCAAAATCAAATATTCCAATTAGCCATTGCTAATTAGGAATATTACAGTCTCCCCCGGCAAAATGTTGCTTGTCCTCAAGCAACTGAAATGATGGATGCTGCAAAATTTTCTCACTCTCCCAAGTGGCATCCTCATCCGGCAAATTCTTCCACCTCACCAAGAATTCCCGGAGCGTCCTGCTCTGTAGCTGCCTCTCCCTAGTATCAATAATGGCCTATGGCTGCAACACCAAATGCCCCTCATCATCCGTGGGTGGTAGCTCACCTGTCACTGTCACCTGCTGCACCAATGCCTTCTTCAGGCATGATACATGGAAAATGTTATGAATCTTGCTGCCTTGGGGCAGCTTCAACTCATATGCAACCTGTCCAAACCTGTGTATTACCCTGTATGGCCCATAACAGCTCCCTTCTGCTTCAGTGACGACTGTCGGTATGGCTGTAATCGTAGGTAGACCAAGTCCCCTACCTCAAACTGTCTCTCCACCCGACCCCGGTCAGCATACAGCTTCTGCTGGTTCTGCTCTGTAGCCATATTATCCTTGAGAGCTCGGAGAATATCCTGATTCTCTTGGATCCAAATCTTGGCTCTTGGAGCCTTGCTAGCACCAAACATCACATCAGCAAAAGACAAAGAATGATACCCATATAAAGTGTAGAATGGAGACATACCAATGGACATGTGATGTGTAGTGTTGTAGCAATACTCCCCCAGATGCAGCCACTTCAGCCATGCTCGCTGTTGCCCACTGACATAGTTATGCAAGTAGCCCTCCAGCCACTTGTTAACTATCTCCGTCTGCCCGTCCGTCTGTGGGTGATAACTGGTACTCGGTGTCAACTCCGTCCCCACCAACCGGAAAAGCTCCTGCCAAAATCCGCCCATGAAGCAGCTGTCCCTGTGACTGATGATGGTCTTAGGAAGACCATGTAGCCTGAAGACCTCTCTGAAGAACAACTCGGCCACCTGCGCTGCTGTGTAGTGTGCGGATATGGCGAAAAAATGTGCATACTTTGTCAGTCGATCAATGACGACAAAGATACAATCCTTGCCCTGCACCATGGGCAACCCTGTGATGAAGTCCATCGAAATACTCTCCCATTTCCCCTCCGGAATGGGAAGAGGCTGCAATAATCCTGCGGGATGGCTCATCTCCCCCTTGTTCCTCTGGCAAACATCGCACTCCCTGATGTGCTGGAGTACATCCTCCTTGAGGCCCTTCCATGAGAACCTCTCTCTAATGGCCTTGTAGGTTTTGGTAAACCCCTAATGGCTAGCCAATGGTGAATCATGTGATGCCTGAAGTATCTTCTTTTTGAGCTGAGATCCCTCAGTCAAGAAGATCCGGTACCTGTGGTAGATGATCTCATCGACCACCCTGTACCTGTCATCCGCCACCTGACCATCCAGTACCTCACATGCAAATCTGTCCTTGGAGTACTCCACTAAAAGTCGAGCCCTCCAGTCTGTATCCAAGCTCATAAGAGACAACGTGGCCGGTCTACGTGAAAGGGCATCTGCTACCACATTGATCTTCCCCTTGACATACTCAATGTCAAAGTCATATGCCTGGATCTTACTGATCCACTTCTACTACCTCTCCTGTAGCTGCTTCTGCTCCAAAAAGAACCTGAGGCTGTTGTGATCAGTCCTCATCCTGAACCTGTTCCCCACCAAATACTGCCGGAATTTGGCCAATGCATGCATAATGGCCAGCATCTCCTTGTCGTATATAGAATACACCCTCTCGTGTGGAAGGAGCTTCCGACTCTCAAAGGCTATAGGGTGACCTCCCTGCATCAATACTGCGTCGATCCCCTCTCCCGATGCATCACACTCCAAAACAAACGGCTGCGTAAAATCCGACAATGCAAGCACTGGGCAGCTGCTCATCACCTCCTTGAGCCTGTCAAAGGCTCGCTGCGCTGTATCCGACCAACTGATTGCCCCCTTCCTCGTCAAATCTGTCAGGGGTGCAGCAAGCTGTGAGAAACCCTTGACAAACTTCCTGTAATAAGTACAAATGCCAATGAATCCCCGAAGTTTTGTCACGTTCCTCGGCTTCGGCCAATCTCTGATGGCCCTGATCTTCTCCTCGTGGACTCTCACTCCGTCCACCCCTATGATGTGTCCCAAGTACAACATCTCCGTCAACCCAAACTCACACTTGGAGAGTTTGGCATAGAACTGCTGCTCCTCCAAAATGCGCAATACTGTCTCAATGTGCTGGAGATGCTCCTCCCAAGTCCTGCTGTAAATGAGGATATCATCAAAAAACACCAACACAAACTTCCTCAAGTGTCTGCGGAAGATGTGATTCATGCAAGACTGGAATGTCGCTGGGGCGTTGGTTAGTCCGAAGGGCATCACCAAAAACTCAAAGTGCCCATAGTGACACCTGAAGGCGGTCTTGGGAATGTCCTGTTCCCTCACGTGAATCTGATGGTACCCTGATCTTAAATCAATCTTTGAGAAGAACTGTGCTCCTCTCAACTCATCCATCAACTCATCGATCCTAGGTATGGGGTACCTGTTCTTCAGGGTCTTCTTGTTCAGGGCCCTGTAGTCAATGCACATCCTCAATGTGTCGTCCTTCTTCTTCACCAACACCACGGAAGAAGCAAAAGGACTCGTGCTCGGCCGAATGTGCCCAAGAGCTAGCAACTCTTGGATGGCTCGCTCAATCTCATCCCGATAGGCCTTGGGATGCCTATAGGGGGTAGTAATCACTACCTGTATGCCCTGCTCAAGCTCAATGGTGTGCTCAAACCCCCGGTCCGGTGGCTGTCCTGGCGGAATCTCCCCAAACACTGTGGCATACCTGTCAAGGATGGACTGTATCTTTGGGTGCACCGTCTGCCCTGTAGTCCCTGCCTCTGATGCACATAACTCAATTGCCCACTCTATGTCTCCCTTCCGGAAGACTGCCTCCATCCAATGAGCTGAAATAGTCTGAGGCGGATATGTGTGTTGTCCCCATATCTTCTCATGCCTCCTGGTCTTCTCATCATCCCACTCCATCTCTAGGGCCTTCCAATCTGTCGTAACCTTCCCTAGAGTGATAAGCCACTGAACACCCAGTATCAAGTTGGTGTCCAGAATATTGACCATGAAAAAGTGCTCGGTCAGTGTATAGGTGCCCATCGTCACTGACAACTCTGGAACATAACGAACACACACCATGGTCTGATCTCCTGGGACCAAAACTGAAAATCCATCGAAGCTCTCTGTTTGTATACCCCTCTGCTCAACCATCTGTGCATCGATGAAGTTGTGGGTTGCCCCATTGTCAACCAAAACTGATACTCGCTGGCCATGTACTATCCCCCGTACACGCAGCGTCAAATACTTGGGAACTCCTTGCAATGCTGCAAGGGCCCCTCCGGTAGGTGCAAAAGCTGCACCACCTGCTGTTGGTGGTGGAGGCAGCAAAGGATCCTGCGTTGCATCACTGTCTCCTGCCTCCACGTCATCCTCCTCATCCTCTTCCCTGCTGCTCTCAGAGAAGACCTCAATAAAATGTGCTTTGCCAGCAGCACATCTATGTCCCGGTGCCCACGGCTCCTGACAGGTAAAGCATAACCGCTTCTTCTTTAGCTCCCTCCTGGCATCATCATCCATCTGTGCCCGTCCTGGATTCCCCTTTGGAGGCGGAATCCTCACATCCTTCCCCTTGGGCTGGAAAACTTGTCTCTGGGGGTAAGGTGTCTGGGTCCTGGGTAAGGCATCCTGTAAATCCCGGGTCCTGCTAATAGCTCCTGGAGTGTGGCTGGTCTAGTAGATCTGACTAGACCCCGAAGTGGCTCTACTAACCCCTCAACAAACATGTAGATCATCCGGGCCGCGGATAGATCTGGCACCATCACTGAAACCCTCAAGACGTCTACAATGTACATCTCTGGGCTCCCGGTCTGTTTGAGCCTCGTCAGCTCAACAAAGTGCTGTTTCGGATCCCTCTGGTCAAATCTCTCTATCAATCTCCTGGTGAACTCGGCATATGTCGTCACTGTGGAATGTCCGAGTGTAACCATCCCATGGAACCACCATTCCTGGGCCTCACCATCCAAATGTAATGTCGCCACCTTGATGGCCTCCGTCTCTGACATCTGGTTGAGCTGGAAATAGATGTCCAACTTCTCCACCCAAGACTTTGCCGAACTGTTTGCCGAACCATCAAACGTAGGCAAGTGAAATCGGCTAGCTGTGCGGTGGGTATCTCCATCATGATAATGTCGGTGCCCTCTATGATGGTCGCGGGGTCTATTGCCCCGCTGGAGCTGAACAAAGTCTCTGAACGAGAGAGCATCCCTGAACTCCTGCCCATAGGCCTGATACTCTGCAAAATAATCGCCCATATGGCCGGGCTCTTTCTCCTGCTGGGCTCCTGCCCCTGTGTCTGCTTCGAGAAAAGTGGGCATGGTAGAGCGTGTAGGTGCATGTGATGCCTGGTGCTGGGTAGCATCACGCTGAGTCACAGGTCGAGGGATGAGATGATCCTCTACAGGGGTGGCACATCGGTCATCGCTGAGCCTACACCCGGGGAGCGGGTCATGAGGGAGACATGCATCATTCTTCCCTTAGGGCATGTTGAGATCATGCATGAGCAGAGGATACTGGGTTCAGCAGAGGTAGCATTCCATCATGCGTCTAGACTCCAGACATTGTATCGACACTTCATCGAGAGGGTGGATGGCCTATTCAATGCAGATGAGGTGGCAGAGGATGTAATATCCCTGTTTAGGGCAGCCTCCCTGTTGAGGGTCCGGTGGGCCTTGACACGCTGCCGAGGTCTGCGTAATTGGGGGACTGCGCGAGGGTCCTCGTCCCGAGATGCTTCGGTGGGCCTTAAGACCCCACCCTTAACACCCTGGGATGCCACCCTCACTAACAGTTCGAGCTTTTGGTGTAGTGGTTGGATCAACGTGGTATCAGAGCCAAGGTCTCGAGGTCGAGACCCGCGGAGCGTGGTGGGCTATAATATCCCTGTTTAGGGTAGCCTCCCTGTTGAGGGTTCGGTGGGCCTTGACACGCTGCCGAGGTCTGCGTAATTGGGGGACTGCGCGAGGGTCCCCGTCTCGAGATGCTTCGGTGGGCCTTAAGACCCCACCCTTAACACCCTGGGATGCCACCCTCACTAACAGTTCGAGCTTTTGGTGTAGTGGTTGGATCAACGCTGTAATATTCCTAATTTGCGACAGCAAATTGGAATATTCTATTTTGTTTATTTTGCCACCTATAGTTTGTAAGTAAATAAAAAGTGAGTAAAGAGGGTCTAAACTCACTTAAATGAAATAAGACATCCACCTAGTAGCACAACGTTGTGACTTAAGTGGGAGTCAAGGGGGACCCAACACCACGTGGAGGAGGGGGCCTATGTACACTCTAGAAGTTTCTCCAAGCTTCTACGTAGATAAGGATGAGAATGTGGATAAGGATGAGGATGTGGAGGAGAGAGAGAGGCTACATTGGGTTTTGGAGGGAAACCAACACTATAAAAGATGGAGGAGCCTCCTCATTTGATTCATGCTTAGATTCTTGGATTATTGATTATTGAGTGAGACATTTGTCTTTCTTTGGCACGCTGGCTGTTTAGCCTGTCTGCTGCACTGTTTAGTGCACCGAGTGTCTCCGTGCGAAGATCTCACCCTTAGCCCCGAGGGACTTCGAGTGCCTGCTCAGGCAAGGTTACTTTCTTAGCATCATCCTCCAGGACAGCGTTATTGCTATAGCAGCATAATACTGTGTTGTAGGGTGTTGCCGTGGTGACTTTACGACACCACTTCCTTCTCTTGTTTTTCAGAAAGAGAGTCTTTCTTTCCTTTGGAGGATCAGGTTGGAGGATATTGGAGCTGATTTGCAGATCTTGGCACTTGGCCAAAGTGTTTATTTCCACTACTGCGCAGTCCCTCTCAGTTTCTGCGTTATCTTCATGGTGTATTTGCAGTGAGGGTTTGCCGGTTGATTTGAGGGGAAGATCTCAAGTGTAAGGATCAGCCTTCCACTTTGGAGATCTATTGGAGGAGTTCTATTTCAGTTTCTTATCATCTTCAGCCTTCTCTATTTGGTTTCAGTTTGGAGTTGCAGTAGTTGCCCAGCAACTCCGGCATTTTTGTCGTATTGTGCATTTCAGCCAATCCCTTGGAGGATTGAGATATTTTTGCTTATAAGGGTTAGAGCTTTGCTCCCCTATTGTATTTGGGCGATCGATTGTCATATCCATGTGTTGACATTATTTTGGAGCAGCATTTTATCTTAGACTGCGTTTTTCTCAGTCTGGGGTTTATGCAGAAATAGCAGTACTTTTCATGTTTATGTACATGTGTTGTGGAGGCTTGCATTTCTTCTCTTGAGAGGTTGTTTCCTCAAGATTTGTGCTCTCTTCTGCTGCTATACATTATTATTGGCTATATATGCATCTTCTGTCTCACAGCTACTGCAGAAAACGCTGTAGGGTTTCTGGATTATTTTCTTGTCTTGCGGCACCTCTATCTTGAGGGGTTTTCTATATAAAATTGTTGTTTAACCTTGCTGAAAGCCTATGCCTTGTACTCAAACTCATTCTATGATTATCCATAGTGTTATACATCATATTCCTTCAAAAAATACGCTGCCCTTGCTTCAGCAAATTTCTGCATATTCAAAGTCTTGGGAAATCAGGGTTTTTATTGACTAGTCGGAAAGGAGGAACTGTTTAATATAGAAAAACGCCTTTGTTTGAGCTGAAATTCGACATGGACGTCCCTCTTGACCTATTCTAACATATTCTAGAACCTTGACCCGTCATTATACGCAGATTTTCTTATTCACTCATTTTAGGGCCAAAATCCTCACTTTTCCCCACCTTTTTGCCCTTAAAAGCTGAGTAAAGGTTGCTGCTGCTATTTATTTTGGTTTCTGAACATTTTCAGAGATATTATATGATAGCTGAAGCCCTCATACCTGAGGAATGCGTTTTTCAGACATGATCTGCTGAAGAATCCATTTTTGGGAATATTACAGAGGAAGAACAGGAGGGCCTTCCTCCTGTATGCCAAGGTGAGGACTCTTCTTCATATGAGTCCATAGGATCAGTTGAAGTCGCTTCTGGGGAGCGAGAGCAGTCACGCAGGGATGGAGACCATAGACCAGAGCTGCATTCCAGTATACAGGGTGAGCAGTCAGGGGACTCTGTGGGAGATGCTCTAGGCGATGAGACACTTGTGACGATCCAGTCAGATGCATTGACACTGAGTACAATGACGGCAGTTGCAGATCCATATCCTCTAGAGATGTTGGAGGTTGATGGGATTGTTATGCAGGGGGCTAGTAGACAGTAGGAGCTGTTGGATATGGTGGAGCATTCATCTTTTGGCCGACACATTGATGAGATACAGATAGATGTACATACAGTCGGTCGAGCTGTAGTACTTTCAGTGAGTAGTACTCTCCAGGAGTACATCGATGGAGCTTGCAGCATATCTTGCCCACTTTGGCCCATTATAGAGAGAGGGGTTTCCTTCTACAGGCAGCTCTCATTGGCAGACAGGGCAGAATAATGGGAGCTGATTACGGGTTGGCGGCAACACTTCAGGCGTGTTCCATATGCCGTTGTTATTGCTACATCGGATTCTTCTTCCAGGATCGACTGGCGGGAGATCATGAGTTGGTACCCTCTAGATGGTACGGTATTCTTCGTAGGGAGCACAACGCAGCAGGAGCCCGAGAGCATTGATGCTTGTTGGTGGTCTTCACCTCTTAGAGCATTGGTCATAGCCAGAGGTAGTGCACAGTCCGAGCCATGGGACTTGTGCGATTATTGGCCACGGTGGCGATGGGATCCGGGAGGATTATTGGTTGGCTGGTACTGTGAGAGGTCACTTTGGGATCCTGGCATCGAGATATCCCTTCGTATCAGGGTGATGCAGAGGTCAGAGAGGTTTCAGTGGGACCCAAGGACATTTTGTAGTATCGATGGGGAGCATCAGCTAGAGAGGAGGCTTGTTCAAGCGTTGCTTGAGGACAAGCAACATCCACTTGGGAGAATGAGAAGATTTTGCAGCATCCATCACTTCAGTTGCTTGAGGTCAAGCAACATTTTGCCGGGGGAGACTGTAATATTCCTAATTAGCAACAGCTAATTGGAATATTCAATTTTTGTATAGTTTTGCTGACTATAGTTTATTAATAAATAAAAGTGAGAAGAGGGGTCTAACTCACTTAAGTAAAATAAAGTATCTCCCTAGTAGCACAACGTTATAACTTATGGGGAGCCATGGGGGTCCAACACCACGTAGAGGAGGGGGCCCACGTAGCCTCTAGGAGCTTCTGCGCAAATTGAGGAGGAGCACGTGGAGGAGAGGGAGACCACGTTAGGGTTTTGGAGAGAGGCCAGCATTATAAAAGGTGGGAGAGCCTTCTCATTTGGTATTCTTGTTGTTGATGATATTTGAGCTAGACTTTTGTCTTCTTGAGCACGCTGGTTGTTTAGCCTGTCTGCAGCACTGTTTAGTGCGTTCAGTGTCTCCGGTCGGATATCTCACCCTTAGCCCCGGGGGACTTCGAGTGCCTGCTCGGGTAAGGTCATTTCTTCAGTCTTTAGCGGGAGGTTTGGTTGGTTGTTTTGCTGAGGAGTTGGGCTTCTCTTGTGACTGCGCAGTCCCTGGGAGAGAGGACGCAGTTCTACTTGGAGGTGTTCCGTTGCGGGGTTTCGGCAGGAGTTTCAGTTGATATCCGGAGTGGAGGATCAGTCTTTGCCAGTAGGAGGTTTCCCGAGGAGTTTGTGGCACTGTTTCAGCTATTATCATTTGGCATCTGCGCTGAGCCTTGGAGGGCAGCGTAACTCCTTGAGGAGGGACTTTCTGGTGATTTTCGGAGGCTGACCATTCTTGATATGGTTTCTGGGTTTTGTCCGGGTTGGTGAGTACAGGTGGTCCGCAGATTTTCAGTTCATTCCGGCAAGGGGATCAGCCCCTAGTTTTCAGTCTATTCCAGCAGCAGCAGTTCTACGGCAGATTTCCAGCAGCTGGGACGCAGTTTCTTAGAGCAGCCATTTTCTGTCTTTCTGAGAGAGTTCTCCACTTTCCTTGAGCAAGAATAGGTGCTATCATTCCGATCATCTATTGTATTTCTTTATATTCTCAGATTAATAAAATGGCTTAGCATTCCCGGCATTTTTATGAGTATTTGCTTTATGTTCTATTTCTGGCATTTTCTATATTGTCGTATGCTTGTATTGCTGTCTATTTCCCTTTCGGGATATTACAGGGAGGGCGTTTACCAGATATGTCGCCTCTGAAAAGAGGACGAGATCTGGAGGCTACCTGGCCCTTTCCAGACTCTGTCTAAGAGTATAGGGGAAAAACACACACAAGTGGTATAGTAGCTGGGATGCTCAAAGAGAAGATAACAGTAGTGCAAGCATACAATAGCATAGACATGGAATATAAGCAAATACTCAAGAAATGCAGAGAGAAATGCTAAGCCATTTTATTATACTGAGTAATGGAAAGAGTACGAGAGGTGATCAGAAAGATGGCACCTCGACTTGCACAAGGCAAGTGCAGAAATACACTCAGAAATGATAAGGAAATGGCCTCTCTGTGAACTGCTTCCAAGCTACCGGAGAACTGTTGTGTTGCTACTATTGCTGGAATCAAAATGAGGATTTGGGGCTGCTCCCCTCCTCAGAAAATGCTGAAACTTTGGAATCAGCCTCTGCTCAATAAACCCAGAAAAGCCCAGAAAGCTTTTCGAAAATAGCTGACCCCCGAAAATCACCCCCTCGAGGATCTACGCTATCCCTCAAGGCTCTGCGCTGCCACTGAAGAGAATACTCCAAAACTCCACCCAAAACTCTGCCAAAATCCTCCAATATGCAAGGGCTGGTCCCTTGCTCAATCTCCAAGCTCAAATCCTCCAAACAATCCCAATCCGGAGCTCCCACCAAAACAGACTGCGTCCTCCCTCTCAAGACTGCGTAGTCACCAAATGCACTGCTCCTCTGCAACTCCCACAAATCGATCCTCCTGCAAAAGACTGATGAAACTACCTTGCTCGAGCAGGCACTCGAAGTCCCCCGAGGCTAAGGGTGAGATCTCCGAATGGAGACACTCAATGCACTAAACAGTGCTGCAGACAGGCTAAATAGCCAGCGTGCTCAAGAAGTCGAAGTGACTAGCTCAAATGCATAATAATCGAATGACCAAATGAGGAGGCTTCTCTCTCTTTTATAACGTTGGCCTCTCTCAAAACCCTAAGGCCCATCTCCTCCAACGTAGCCTCCCTTTTGCCATGTGCTCCTCTCCATCTGTGCAGTCCCTCCAAGTGTATACGTGGCCCCCCTCTCTACGTGCTCCTTGGCCCCCCTGGCTCCCTTTAAGTTACAATGTTGTGCTACTAGGGAGTGACTTTTATTCCCAAAGTGAGTTATGTCCCCTCTTACTCACCTTTTTATTTATAAATAAACTATAGAAGGCAAAATTGAGCAAAATTGAATATTCCAATTAGCCATTGCTAATTAGGAATATTACAACCCCTCTCATTGAGAGGGACTGTTGATATGTCTGCAACATGGATTGACATAAGGGAGAATGGGTCCAAGAGACCCAGAGGGCTCAATAGGCAGTGTTGAGTGAGTGTCTCTTGGAGGAGGACATTGATCACACACCAGGAATGGTGGAGTGAGGTCCTGGACCCTGATTACACACCAAGCACGGTGGAGTTAGGTCCTTCAGCATCTAAACCCTGATCACACACCGAGAAGGGAGGAGTGAGGTCCTTGACCCTGATCACCCACCAGGCATGGTAGAGTCAGGTCCTTCAGTATCTAAACCCTGATCACACACCAAGAAGGGTGGAGTGAGGTCCTAGACCCTGATCACACATCGCGAAGGGTGGAGTGAGGGACCCTGATCACACACTGAGAAGGGTGGAGTGAGGTCCTCGACCCTGATCACACACCAGGTATGGTGGAGTGAGGTCCTTTCAGAATCTAGACTCGATCACCAACCAAAAAGAGGTTGAGTGAGGTCTCAGTCGAAAGTTCCCACCAGGAAGGGTGAGTGAGTGCTTGCTAGTTGAGGAGCTCAGCATTATGGCCTAGGTACAGGCCATGGGATTCGAGGACTGATCACTCTAAAGGAGTGAGTCATGATATGTTGATGACATTGGCATGGGTTTGGTACCACCACAGATATGGCCACTAGCAGATGCTGATGATAGAGGATTGTTAATTTTGGACAACTAGGTCCAAACTCCATGTTGTGATGCTCAGATGAAGATGCCAATATTTTTATTGGACTCCTCTTTTGGAGAGGTGCAAGATCGATCTAAAGATCATCTTAATCCGATGAGCAGAACATTTATTTTGAATTTATTCAAGATATGTGCAGGTCGGCCTTAAGGTTTTGTGCCCCAACAGTTGTGTCACACACCCTCACTAATGGATATAAATTGGTCAACGTTGGAGGACATTTTCACTCATCTCATCCTCACACATTTCTCTCTCCTCATCTGATTGGTTCAATGACCTTGGAGGCTCTTCTCTCCACACATGGGAAAATTTCAGCAGCAGCACATTTCTATTTTTGACCTAGGGTTTTTGCAGCAGCGTTGACCAGCGTTGACTTTGGTCAACGCAAGGTTAAACGGACCTGAAACTCTCCTAGAATTTCAATTTTCCAAATCCGCATTTTTTGGCACTATTCCCGAGGCTTGACGTTGACTTTGACTTTGCTGCATTGACCTAGTTGTTGTTATTGTTTGCGTTGACTGTTGGCTAACAACGTTGACTTTTGGGTTCGCTTTTGAGTTGACCATTTTCGCTGTCCTAGAGGGTTGTGTGACATTGCTGGTTGGCTAACCATATTGAGACTTTGCTGGTTGAAGCATCCTGCTGATCGCCGTAACGCACCAACACAATTATATATTTTTGGCTTGTCTTCTGTGGATCTACTGGTATGTTCTATCAGCATTTTACTTTGTTGTTTATGTGATTGCTGACTGATATTGGGATAAAAAGTAAAGTTGCATCAAGCATAGAACATCTACAAAAATTTACATGGTATCAGAGCTGAGGTGAAGACAAAGCCCTAGTTTGTAGCAATCACCGAAGAAGAGGATGGGTTCCTCAAACTACAATGGCTTTAACGCTGATGACAAATTGGCTGGGAAGGATGACTTCCATGCTTGGAAGATGACATTGGATCTTAATTTGGAAGACCAAGATGTGGTGGACTATGTGCAGGGTAAAATTCAAGAGCCTCCATCCACTGCAACTGCTGCTGCCAAAACAAAGTACAAGAAGGGAAAATCAAAGCGTAGCTGATGATCAGGGACTCTATTCATAAGAGTCTGGTTGCCTACATCTCTGAGTTGGGCACGTCCAAGGAGATGTATGATAAGTTGGTCAACATGCTCAAGGACAACAATGTGAATCAAGTCCTATTCTTCAAGAATCAATTGAAGAATCTGAAGAAAGGAAGGGATGAGTCTGTTCAATCATATTTCCTGAAGCTGACCGAGATCAGGAATAATCTGCTGGCTATTGGGGAGACAATAGTTGATCGAGAGATGGTTCTCAACGCACTTGGAGGTCTCTCATCCGAATGGCATGTGTTCAACACTACCATTCTCAATAACAATGTCATACCTGACTTTGAGGAAGTACTATTGAGATGCGTACAAGAAGAGACAAGGATGAAGGAATATGAAAATGAAGGAAATTTTGCCTTCGCTGCTCATTCTAGAAAGAAGAAATTTGGTGGTCCAAGGAACAAAGGAAGAGCAGGGGCCCAAGGAAAGAAGGGCAAGTGTTACACTTGTCACAAGGTAGGTCACTATGCTAAAGAATGCCCTTTCAAGAAGGATTCTCCTGATGATGATGACAACAACAACAACAACCGGAGGAATGGAAATCAAAGGAACAACAGGTTCAAGGGGAAGAGTAAGGCTCCCTCCGGCAGAAATGGTCAAACTTTCAAAAGGTCGAGAAATTCCAGGTATAAGGAATCAAATGTTGTTGATAAATGAAATGAATTCATTCTTGTATCTTCTCTCTCTGCTTTATCTCCACCCGACACTATGGATGTTTGGTCGATAGATAGTGGTGCCTCAAGGCACATCACTGGGTTCAAGGAGGCACTTTATGATATGGTTGAGAAGGATACTAATCTGGAAATTATCCTTGGAGATAATGCCACATATCCTGTGAAAGGGACAGGGACTGTGACCCTCCACTCGTCTCAAGGTCAAGTCCTCCGCTTGCAGGATGTACTCTATATACCTAATTTGAAGAAGAACCTTGTGTCTATATCGGCCATGGAAGACAAAGTTTTCAATGTGGCATTCATTGATGGGAAGGTGCGTATCTGGAAGAAGAGTTTCAAGGAAGCTATCACGATTGGATTTAGAGTTGATAAACTCTACCAGGTTGGAGGAAGTCCACTGGAAGCGATGACGTGTGATACCATCCGACAGACTGAACTATGGCACCGAAGGTTTGGACACCTTCACTATAAAGCCCTTCCCAAAGCAAGGAAGGTGGTGACGGGGATGCCCGAGTTCACAAATAATCATGAAGGTGTATGTCAGGGTTGTGCTGAAGGAAAGCATACAAGGGGACCTTTCCCCTCAAGTGTCACAAAGACATCTGATGTCTTGCAATTGAAACATTCTGATCTGTCTGGGATGCTGCCCGTGACATCCTTGGGAGGACGTTCTTATTACATGACGTTCATAGATGACTTCTCTCGCAAAACCTGGATATACTTCTTGAAGAAGGGTGAGGCTTTCATGTGGTTCCGTACCTTCAAAGCCTTGGGGTAAAATCTGATAGGGAAGAAGATCAATATACCGAGGACCGATAATGGCATTGAATATGAGACGATTGAGTTCAAGAACTTTTGCAGAGAAGTTGGCATGAAGAGGAAGACCACAAGTGTGTATACTCCTGAGCAGAATGGCGTTGCTAAACGAAAGAATAGGACCATTGTGGAAGCTGCCCATGCCATGCTATGTGACCAAGGTCTACCGAAGTTTCTATGGGGAGAAGTTGCGAACATTGCTGTGTACATACAAAACCAATGCCCGCATTCCGCTCTGGACTCCAAAACTCCCGAAGAGGTTTTCACTGGTAAGAAACCTGATGTCTCACATTTTAGAGTTTTTGGCTGTTTTGTTTATTTTCATGTGTCGAAAGAGAAGAGGAGCAAGCTGGATGCTTCTGGGAAGAAGGGAATGTTTGTGGGCTACAGCGAAACTTCGAAGGCCTATAGAGTCTATGTGCCTGGTCAAAGGGAAGTGGAGATATGCCACGATGTCACCTTTGACGAAGATGCTTCCCTAAGGAAAGTAGTCAATCTTCCGAGATCTGAGGAAGATCATGAAGCAAGGCCTGGAAATCAAGAAGAATCGAAGGATGAGACGATGCCCGATGTTGAAGGACCGATGGACCCGATTGATCCACCTCCTTCGATGAGGAAGAGACCATCATGGCTCAGGGACACTCTCGAGGATGCCAAGGGACATATGGCCCCAAGGGGGACATTCAGTGAAAGCAAGAAGTCGAATAGATACCAAGGGTATCTAGCAGCCATGAGTACTATTGTACAATCTGAGCCTGGATCTTTTGAGGAAGCCATAAAGCACCAAGTCTGGAAGGATGCTATGCATGAAGAATATGAGTCCATTATGAAGAATGACGTCTGGGATGTGGTTCCAAGACCGGAGGACAAAGCAGTTGTCACCTTGAAATGGCTCTACAAGATCAAGCATGGATTTGATGGGAGTGCTGAAAAGTTCAAGGCAAGATTCGTTGCCTGTGGCTTCTCTAAAAAAGAAGGCGTAGACTATGATGATATATTTGCACTTGTGGCCCGATATACCACCATCCGATCTATCATAGCCCTTGCTGCTACGCAAGGATGGGGTCTTCATCAGATGGATGTGAAGACCGCATTTTTGCATGGTGCGATAAAGGAAGAGGTGTATGTGGAGCAACCTATGGGGTTCGAAGTCCAAGATCGAGACACCCATGTTTGCAGGTTGATGAAAGCCCTCTATGGGTTGAAGCAAGCACCTAGAACTTGGTACAAGAGGATAGATAGCTACCTGATGAAGCTGGGCTTCACTGGTAGTAATGTTGATCTGAACCTTTACTTCAAGGTTAATAAAGAAAAGCCTCTCATTCTGGTGTTGTATGTGGACGACCTCTTCCTGACAGGCCGACCCTCTCATTCATCAGTGTAAGAGGGAGCTCGCTACTGAGTTCGAGATGAAGGACCTAGGACTGATGCATTACTTCCTAGGCCTGGAGGTCTGGCAGAGACCTGGCGAGATTTTCCTTTCTCAGGGAAACATATTGTGAAGCTTCTGGAAAGATTTGGTATGGTGGACTGTAAGTCTGTGTCGACACCGATGGAGCTCAACTTTAAGAAGTTGAGTGGCAGCGCTGCTGGGCCCGTGCTAGCAAATCCTATTGAGTATCGTCAACTCGTAGGGGCCCTGATGTTCTTAGTGCACCCATCCGGACGTATGTTTTGCAGTGAACACTTTGAGTCAACATATGGTTGAGCCTCATCACGTTCACTAGGTTGGTGCCAAGAATTTGTTGAGATATCTTCGGGGCACGATAAACCATGGGCTGAGATACACTGCCAGGAGCGTGACACTCCATGGATATACTAATGCCGATTAGGCTAGTAGTGTGGTGGATCATAAGAGCACATTGGGATGCCGCTTCACACTTGGTTATGCTTTGATATCATGGATGAGTAGGAAGCAGAAGTCGGTGGCTTTGAGCACTACGAAGGCCGAATACATTGCAGCAAGTATGGCTTGTTGTGAAGCAGTTTGGTTGCGAAAGCTCTTTAGTGAGTTGTTCGGGCATGTGCTAGATACCACCGTGATACTCTGTGATAACCAGAGTGGGATTTGGTTGTCTGAGAATCCTGTGTTCCACGATCGATCTAAGCATATTGATATTAGGTACCACTTTATCCGGGATATGGTACAGCGAGGCGCCATAAGGCACGATCATAGAGGAACTGATGAGCAGGTCACGAATATTCTCACAATGCCCGTGGGGAAGGTCAAGTTCCTAACCTTCCGTGAGAATCTCAGTATCGTGGAACGACCCTATGCTGAGGGTCCTGTTGTCGCACAGATTGTCAAGGCATCGCGACAACGGCTCAGATTGGGGGCTGTCACCTCTATCCCCAACCTCTCTCTTTAAGTTGTCTCCTTGCAGGCTAAGGGAGGTAGACCCTATTAGAAATGAAGGATAAATCCAGCAGACACAGCTAAAACATCAAATACTTGATAAAATTAACAGGATTTCACAGATCTAGATTAGAACCAGTGCCTTATGGAGTCAAACAAGATCCCGCTATGCGATTAGAAACAAGCAAATGACGATTAACTGCTGCTGATTGATGATATTCAATGAAGGATATTACAACCATGAAACAATACGATGAAAATGCCAGGATTTAAAATGTTTCAATTAATTTCGATCCAGACAAATCAAAGATTTTATATAGTCAAAACTTTAGATAGAAAAATTCAAAAGCTCATTTGACCATAGAAAATTTGAATTTTTTTTTATATTTTTGTATTTTCTACTTTTTTAAAGATTTTGAAATTTTTATATTTTTTATTATTTTATTTTTGAAAACAAATCAAAATTTTAAATCTAAACAAAAGTTCTAATCTAAAATCTAAATTAAATCTGAACAAAAACTAAAATCAAAATTTAACTCTAAAGCTAAAAAATTAAATTTAAAACTAAGAGAAATCTAAAACTAAAATTTAAACTATCTAAAATCTAAAGCTAAACAAACTAAAAAAAATTAAACTAAGTTAAAATTAAACTTAAACTAAAAAACTAAACTAAAGTAAAACAAAATGAAATAAAATAAATTGAAACCTATCTAACTAAAACTTACGTTAGAGATTGTATAAAGCTTAAAATCTACCAACTAAAGAAAAACTAAAAATTAAAACTACAATGATAAGTATGAACATCGACTAAACTAAACACAATACACTTACGCTAACTATTAATGTCTAACTATATACAAATAGATAAATAAAATAACGCTGTCACAAAAACAAAAACAAATCCGATTCATGAATTTTCATTAACGCAAATCCACTTAAGTTTTATTTTTTATTAATGCATTTGCTGTGTGCGTTCGTTTTGTTGTGTTTGACTTGTCGTATGCAAGTCGATTGAGCATGGACGGCAGAGATGGAGAATAAATTGGACGGGAGGAAAAATTCGATGAGCAGATCGGATGGTTTGCAGAGATAGATCTGCTGGACGGCGGACGGAGGGCTCACGAGAATGCAGAAGGGTTGTGGTGCGGTTTAACCCAGAAGATGGTAAATGAAGATAGATGCAAGGCAGGTGAAGTCGATTTGAAGGAAAATGCTGGATGGAGCATGAGAAAGATGAGCTAGGGCAGAAATCGATGGAGGACGATTTTGTAGGTTGGACAATAGACAGAAACTGGGACAGAAGCAGCGTTTGAGAGAACCCAGTAATACAAAAAAAATCTGCCCAACAAATTCAATTTTTCCAAAATTCAGATTTTCAAAGCTTCTTGAAACCAATAATGCCCAGATTTGCCCACAGTGGGGGTTCTGAGGCCAGATCTGGCCTTCGGAGGCAAGATCTGCCTTAGATCTAAAAAAAAAAAAATTCCGATTTGAACCTGTAACCTGCAACAATCAGTCAGATCTGAAGACACGCACCCAGAAAACTATAAACCCCAACAGAAAAATTACAAATTTACAACTAGTTTACAATTTAAAACCCTCATGGTCAAATTTAAATCCGTTTTAGCACAATTTTCAAAGATTAAAATTTTTAGTGAGAGGCACAGGCCTTCGAAACCTTGCAAAATCACAATATCGTAAGATAGACCTGGAAATTTAACAAATAAAGAGCTTATCAGATTTATGTTTATTGGGAGTCGGCTGGTCCAACCAAAGGCTTCCCCAGACGCCCAATCTTAAAAAATTTCCCTGCACACTTAGATCTGAATCTTAGATCGATAGAGATTTAAGAAAACAACATGAGACCTTTGCAGAAAAATCAGAATGTTATTTTATAAACCCAGAAAACTGCATAAGATACCTATATGCAGATTAATCCATGAAGGCCATCAACCATAAAATACAAGAAACAAAGTGGCAGAGTTTAGAGACAATTCACCACATAGATCTGAGAAGGAACATCCAGATTTGTAACCCCAAAGTCTTTATGCTTTATTCCTCAAAAGTTTACAAGAGCTTCTAAGAGCAAGTGCACGATCCTGAGATCGGATGACTCAATACTGACAAAGACCTCTAAATTTATAGGACAAGATCTCTAGCGGCTAGTTTGGATGATCCTTGTCAAAATAATCTCAACCGTCCAAAAGAATTAATTATCTTTTAATCCGGAGCGTTGAAATTAAAATTTTTGGGAAAAAACGAATTTATCATTTAATTCAATTTTAATTAACTCAAAAATATTATTTTTGGGTTAATTACCCCAAAATTTTGACCTTGACTTAACCACCAAGGCCCAAGGGTCCAATATTTCTTAAAATTCACAATATTCCCTTGGCCTGGGGCTTTCAAAATCATTTTCCAAGGACCCACAAATTTTGCCTTTAAAAATTTAATCCTAATTTAGGACCCTAAATTAATTAAATTTCTGGTTTAGGATTTTATTAATTAATTGACCAGAAAATTTAATTAATTGACTAAGAGGGGATTATAATTATTTTTCCAACCCTCTTTTACATGAGATAGTACATTTACATACATGAAGGGGGAAAACCCATTTGTATAGACCCTCAAATAAATACCCAGTTCTGCGACTCAACATATGATCTAGTAGACCAAGTAGTTCAAACTACTTTTACAAGGACTCGATAGAACACTAGGACTCACTTAGCATGCTGATGACAAAATCCACCCTAGCTTTGGGGTGAGGCCGGAGGGAAAAACTCTGCCGATCACTTTCGTGAATCAGTGAGACAAAAAACCTCCTAGAATGGAAGTCATCAACAACATACTAGGCTTACCTAGGTTGTTACATACATTGACGGTCTTACTTAGATCATTTACATCATAACAATGCAAAATGGGTTTACATCATTTATAACAATGTCAACTGTCGATGAAATCTGGATGATGGAATCTGAATGGCGCAACCATGTCGAACATGACGAATCCCATTTGAAAAAATGGGGGTGTACTGCTATGGGGTAGTTGACAAAGTGTGGTCAACATCTGGCTCTACTTGGGGACACGTTGTTTCGTTGAAGGAATGTGAGAATCCAGAATCTGCATCCAAGCAACACACAAGATTACATAAGTAGCGTCCATCCAAATATCATCATATAACATTAAGCTCATGGAAAATAGAAGCTCTTCTTTTATTTATTATTCTACTTAACATGAAAAGTAAATCTACTCTAACTGCAAAATGAAATGCTGAAATAACAAGGTGTAAGGTTAGAGATACAATACAGAGGATGCCCTGTGGCATCAGATGTGCTCAATATAGTGTATGCTGAGCATTTGCCTGCTTTTAGGCAAGTCTGTTGGCTGCTTTTCAGATGTGCCATGTCCAATCTTGCTAATCGTAGGACTCTGTCTTATATGAATGTCACGCTGCTCTCGATCATCAGACGAATCAAACCACTTACTTCTTTTCTGCTTCTTTCTCTTCTTCTAAGTGGGTTGCGATGTTAGCAATGAGACCACTGTAAACTCCTTGTCCTCATCTTGAAGATGTTTGTACAAAATATCTGAAGAACCTGGAGCACGACCAATATTATTCCGGATATACTCTGTCAATGGTGATACATGAGCTTGGTCTTTCTCAACATCCTTTGAAACCATAGTGAAATCCTCCATGTGATGAGATGGGAATGGCTTTAGTAGACAAGAAGTCTTATGATCTGTTGATGAATCTTCATAATCAAATTTCGGTTGAAATTTTTGTAATTCTTCCATTTTTTCCAATTTCTGTTGTATGGAACTCATCTCCCTGGCATGCCTTAATATTAATTTCGTCTGATTTGCCTCCATACTTCTTATTTCCAACAAGTGATTTTCCTTCATGGCAGTCATTTCCTGGGTGTGTCTTGCTTCCATGATGGACATCTGATTAGAATGATTAACTTCCATTATCTTTAACCTGTTTTCCATGACATTTATTTCCTTAACATGTTTTTCTTCCATGGCGATTATTTGATTGGAGTGATTAAATTCCATGATCTTTAATCTGTTTTCCATGCTTTGAATTATTTGCATATAATTGGGTTGCACATCCTTAAACATCTAAGCTGGTTCCTTAACCTGACTTTCATGATCTTCGATATGCATGTGATAGTCCCTACCAACAACATTAATTTGATGACTTGACCTTGCCATTCTACTAGCTATGATCCTTTTGACAATGGGGCAAGTAGCCTCTTCATGAAGATCATTACAAGCTCTACAATAAGGAGGAACTTCATCCACAAGATTTGCGAACTCAAGTTGATTTGTCGGTCTCTGCTCATAAGATAGGCCTCTTTTTCTGCAAAGCATTATTATTTCTAGGTTGGGAATTCTGCGTTTGAGCCCTTTCCATTTGAACCAACCTAGCCTGTAAGATACTTATTTCCTTAGCGTGATTAAGCTCCATGCTTTCAAGCTTTTCCATTAACCTTTTCACAGGGTCATCATCATCTTCTAGAGGTTCTTTTAACTTAGTATCTGTCAAAGATCTATCAAAATCTGGAGTTTTGGACATTCCAGATGCTTTCTTATCCTTTTCAATCTCCTTAGCTAAAGATTGACAAGCCTTATAATTTGCAGTTTTAGCCCGCCTTAACTCATATGAAGTATCAGAATCAAAAGCATCAATGTAAAAATTCAGAAGAGATCCATCAAGAGGTTTATGAGTTTGAGATATTTCTCTAAGGATACCATTAAATCTCCTGTTAAATTCTTCAGTCGTTTCATTTTCTTTCTTTTTTATGGTACTGATTTCTCTTACCAAATGCCTATCTTCCCTTTTATCACCATATTTTTCCTTAAAAGCAGTTACAATGGATTCAAAAGTATTGAATGAATTATCAGGGTTTTCCATGAACCATTCAGCAACATCCTCACCAAAAGTAAGAACAAAAGTTTTCATCTTCACACCATCGAAATTATTACTTGTAACTGCAAATCTATTCCACCAGCTAGTGAAAGCAAACAAATGAGATTTAACACTAACTGCATCATTTCCTTGAAAGATAGGTAATTTATCCATTTGAGGGAGATCATGGGGATAACCCTGAATATTAGCAAAATTACACGGGGCAAAAATATCCATGATATTGTTTTTAAGATTTTAGAAACAGATCCGTGTTCAAGAATAGTCAAAAGGTCCTCAAGAAGCGAACTTCTTAGCAGGAACTCTTGTAAGAAATGAAAGAAATGGAGTCGCCACTTGAACATGAAACTAATTCTAAAACAAAAGAAATAATCGAGAGATAGCAGATGGATATCAGGGGGGATTCTTGTCTGGGAATAAAAAGATGAATAAGTGGAGTCACCACCCAAACAAGAAGCCAACCGAAATGTCCAGGTGCTAAAGATACGATGATGAAATGATTAGTGATATGACGAAAGATAAGACGATGAAAATATGCAGACATGAAAAGTCGCCAGAAAATGTGATCCCTTACGACAGGCTAATGAATGGCGATGCAAGATCAAAAGATTATAAAATGTCGTTAAGACCAAGGACAGAAAAACTCTATCCTCGGCAATGGCGCCAAAAAATGTTGTCGCACAGATTGTCAAGGCATCGCGACAACGGCTCAGATTGGGGGTTGTCACCTCTATCCCCAACCTCTCTCTTTAAGCTGTCTCCTTGCAGGCTAAGGGAGGTAGACCATATTAGAAATGAAGGATAAATCCAGGAGACACAGCTAAAACATCAAATACTTGATAAAATTAACAGAATTTCACAAATCTAGATTAGAACCAGTGCCTTATGGAGTCAAACAAGATCCCGCTATGCGATTAGAAACAAGCAAATGACGATTAAATGCTGCTAATTGATGATATTCAATGAAGGATACTACAACGATGAAATAATACGATGAAAATGCCAGGATTTAAAATGTTTCAATTAATTTCGATCCAGACAAATCAAAGATTTTATATAGTCAAAACTTTAGATAGAAAAATTCAAAAGCTCATTTGACCATAGAAAATTTGAAATTTATTTTGTATTTTTGTATTTTCTACCTTTTTAAAGATTTTGAAATTTTTATATTTTTTATTATTTTATTTTTGAAAACAAATCAAAATTTTAAATCTAAACAAAAGTTCTAATCTAAAAATCTAACAACCAACAAAAACTAAAATCAAAATTTAACTCTGTGTTTTTAAAAAAACAATAAATTCAAAACTAAGAGAAATCTAAACTAAATTTCAGAAACTATCTAAAATCTAAAGCTAAACAAACTAAAAGAAAATTTAAACTAAGTTAAAAATAAACTTAAACTAAAACTAATTGTTAAACTAAACTAAATTAAAACAAAATGAAATAAAGTAAAATGAAACCTATCTAACTAAAACTAGAACTTACGTTAGAGATTATATAAAACTTTAAAATCTACCAACTAAGAAAAACTAAAATTCTAAAACTACAATCAAAACCGACTAAACTAAACACAGATACACTTCTGAAAAATAACTTGACACGTCCAACTATATACAAATAGATAACAAACACCATTGCCACAAAAACACAAACAAACCGACTAAGAATTGCTGAAATTCATTAACAATCCACTTAAGGCATATTTTGTTTAATGTGCTAAGCGTGGTGCGTTCTTTGTTGTGTTTGACTCCGTCGTATGCAAGCGTCTGCATTGAGCATGGACGGTAGCCGGAGAATAAATTGGACGGGAGGAAAAATGAAGGAGCAGACGGATGGTTTGCAGAGATAGATCCATTGACGCACACACTCTGAGGGCCCACGAGAATGCAGAAGGGTTGTGGTGCGATTTAACCCAGAAGATGGTAAATGAAGATAGATGCAAGGCAGGTGAAGTCGATTTGAAGGAAAATGCTGGATGGAGCGTGAGAAAGATGAGCTAGGGCAGAAATCGATGGAGGACGATTCTGTAGGTTGGACAATAGACAGAAACTGGGACAGAAGCAGCGTTTGAGAGAACCCAGTAATACAAAAAAAATATGCCCAACAAATTTAAATTTTTCCAAAATTCAGATTTTCAAAGCTTCTTGAAACCAATAACGCCCAGATTTGCCCACAGTGGGGGTTCTGAGGCCAGATCTGGCCTTCGGAGGCTAGATCTGCCTTAGATCTAAAAAAAAAAAATTCTGATTTGAACCTGTAACCTGCAACAATTAGTCAGATCTGAAGACACACACCCAGAAAACTATAAACCCCTACAGAAAAATTACAAATTTACAACTAGTTTACAATTTAAAACCCTCATGGTCAAATTTAAATCCGTTTTAGCACAATTTTCAAAGATTAAAATTTTTAGTGAGAGGCACAAGCCTTCGAAACCCTGCAAAATCAAAATATCGTAAGATAGACCTAGAAATTTAACAAATAAAGAGCTTATCAGATTTATATTTATTGGGAGTCGGCTGGTCCAACCGAAGACTTCCCCAGACGCCCAATCTTAAAAAAATTCCCTGCACACTTGGATCTGAATCTTAGATCGATAAAGACTTAAGAAAACAACATGAGACCTTTGCAGAAAAATCAGAATGTTATTTTATAAACCCAGAAAACTGCATAAGTTACCTATATGCAGATTAATCCATGAAGGCCATCAACCATAAAATACAAGAAACAAAGTAGCAGAGTTTAGAGACAATTCACCACATAGATCTGAGAAGGAACATCCAGATTTGTAACCCCAAAGTCTTTATGCTTTATTCCTCAAAAGTTTACAAGAGCTTCTAAGAGCAAGTGCACGATCCTGAGATCGGATGACTCAATACTGACAAAGACCTCTAAATTTATAGGACAAGATCTCTAGCGGCTAGTTTGGATGATCCTTGTCCAAATAATCTCAACCGTCCAAAAGAATTAATTATCTTTTAATCCGGAGCGTTGAAATTAAAATTTTGGGGAAAAAGCGAATTTAACATTTAATTCAATTTTAATTAACTCAAAAATATTATTTTTGGGTTAATTACCCCAAAATTTTGACCTTGACTTAACCACCAAGGCCCAAGGGTCCAATATTTCTTAAAATTCACAATATTCCCTTGGCCTGGGGCTTTCAAAATCATTTTCCAAGGACCCACAAATTTTGCCTTTAAAGATTTAATCCTAATTTAGGACCCTAAATTAATTAAACTTCTGGTTTAAGGTTTTATTAATTAATTGACCAGAACATTTAATTAATTGACTAAGAGGGGATTATAATCATTTTTCCAACCCTCTTTTACATGAGATAATACATTTACATACATGAAGGGGGAAAACCCATTTGTATAGAGCCTAAAATAAAAACCCAACTCTGCGACCCAAAACATGATCTAGTATACCAAGTAGTTCAAACTACTTTTACAAGGACTCGATAGAACACTAGGACTCACTTAGTATGCTGATGATAAAATCCACCCTAGCTTTGGGGTGAGGCTAGAGGGAAAAACTCTGCCGATCACTTTCGTGAATCAGTGAGACAAAAAACCTCCTAGGATAGAGATCATCAACAACATACTAGGCTTACCTAGGTTGTTACATACATGGACGGTCTTACTTAGATCATTTACATCATAAACATGCAGAATGGGTTTATATCATTTATAAAAATGTCGACTGATGATGGAATCTGAATGGTGCCACCACGTCGAACATGATGAATCCCATTTAAAAAAATGGGGGTGTACTGCTATGGGGTAGTTGACAAAGTGTGGTCAACATCTGGCTCTACTTGGGGACACGTTGCTTCGTTGAAGGAATGTGAGAATCCAGAATCTGCATCCAAGCAACACACAAGATTACATAAGTAGCGTCCATCCAAATATCATCATATAACATTAAGTTCATGAAAAGTAGAAGCTCTTCTTTTATTTATTATTCTATTTAACATGAAAAGTAAATCTACTCTAACTGCAAAATGAAATGCTGAAATAACAAGGTGTAAGGTTAGAGATACAATACAGAGGATGCCCTGTGGCATCAGATGTGCTCAATATAGTGTATGATGAGCATTTGCCTGCTTTTAGGCAAGTCTGTTGGCTGCTTTTCAGATGTGCCATGTCCAATCTTGCTAATCGTAGGACTCTGTCTTATATGAATGTCACGCTGCTCTCGATCATCAGACGAATCAAACCACTTACTTCTTTTCTGCTTCTTTCTCTTCTTCTGAGTGGGTTGCGATGTTAGCAATGAGACCACTGTAAACTCCTTGTCCTCATCTTGAAGATGTTTGTACAAAATATCTGAAGAACCTGGAGCGCGACCAATATTATTCCAGATATACTCTGTCAATGGTGATACATGAGCTTGGTCTTTCTCAACATCCTTTGAAACCATAGTGAAATCCTCCATGTGATGAGATGGGAATGGCTTTAGTAGACAAGAAGTCTTATGATCTGTTGATGAATCTTCATAACCAAATTTCGATTGAAATTTTTGTAATTGTTCCATTTTTTCCAATTTCTGTTGTATGGAACTCATCTCCCTGGCTTGCCTTACTATTAATTTCGTCTGATTTGCCTCCATACTTCTTATTTCCAACAAGTGATTTTCTTTCATGGCAGTCATTTCCTGGGTGTGTCTTGCTTCCATGATGGACATCTGATTAGAATGATTAGCTTCCATTATCTTTAACCTGTTTTCCATGACATTTATTTCCTTAACATGTTTTTCTTCCATGGCGATTGTTTGATTGGAGTGATTAAATTCCATGATCTTTAATCTGTTTTCCATGCTTTGAATTATTTGCATATAATTGGGTTGCACATCCTTAATCATCTGAGCTGGTTCCTTAACCTGACTTTCATGATCTTCTATATGCATGTGATAGTCCTTACCAACAACATTAATTTGATGACTTGACCTTGCCATTCTACTAGCTATGATCCTTTTGACAATGGGGCAAGTAGCCTCTTCATGAAGATCATTACAAGCTCTACAATAAGGAGGAACTTCATCCACAAGATTTGCGAACTCAAGTTGATTTGTCGGTCTCTGCTCATAAGATAGGTCTCTTTTCTGCAAAGCATTATTATTTCTAGGTTGGGAATTCTGCGTTCGAGCTCTTTCCATTTGGACCAACCTACCCTGTAAGACGCTTATTTCCTTAGCATGATCAAGCACCATGCTTTCAAGTTTCTGCATTAACCTTTTCACAGGGTGATCATCATCTTCTAGAGGTTCTTTTAACTTAGTATCTGTCAAAGATCTATCAAAATCTGGAGTTTTGGACATTCCAGATGCTTTCTTATCCTTTTCAATCTCCTCAGCTAAAGATTGACAAGCCTTATAATTTGCAGTTTTAGCCCGCCTTAACTCATATGAAGTATCAGAATCAAAAGCATCAATGTAAAAATTCAGGAGAGATCCATCAGGAGGTTTATGAATTTGAGATATTTCTCTAAGGATACCATTAAATCTCCTGTTAAATCTATGGTACTGATTTCTCTTACCAAATGCCTATCTTCCCTTTTATCACCATATTTTTCCTTAAAAACAGTTACAATGGATTCAAAAGTATTGAATGAATTATCAGGTTTTTCCATGAACCATTCAGCAACATCCTCACCAAAAGTAAGAACAAAAGTTTTCATCTTCACATCATCGAAATTATTACTTGTAACTGCAAATCTATTCCACCAGCTAGTGAAAGCAAACAAATGAGATTTAACACTAACTGCATCATTTCCTTGAAAGATAGGTAATTTATCCATTTGAGGGAGATCATGGGGATAACCCTGAATATTAGCAAAATTACACGGGGCAAAAACATCCATGATATCGTTTTTAAGATTTTAGAAATAGATCTGTGTTCAAGAATAGTCAAAAGGTCCTCAAGAAGTGAACTTCTTAGCAGGAACTCTTGTAAGAAATAAAAGAATTGGAGTCGCCACTTGAACATGAAACTAATTCTAAAACAGAAGAAATAATCGAGAGATAGCAGATGGATATCAGGGGGGATTCTTGTCTGGGAATAAAAAGATGAATAAGTGGAGTCGCCACCCAAACAAGAAGCCAACCGAAATGTCCAGGTGCTAAAGATACGATGATGAAACGATTAGTGATATGACGAAAGATAAGACGATGAAAATATGCAGAGATGAAAAGTCGCCAGAAAATGTGATCCCTTACGACAGGCTAATGAATGGCGATGCAAGATCAGAAGATTATAAAATGTCGTTAAGACCAAGGACAAAAAAACTCTATCCTCGGCAACGGTGCCAAAAAATGTTGTCGCACAGATTGTCAAGGCATCGCGACAACGGCTCAGATTGGGGGCTGTCACCTCTATCCCCAACCTCTCTCTTTAAGCTGTCTCCTTGCAGGCTAAGGGAGGTAGACCCTATTAGAAATGAAGGATAAATCCAGCAGACACAGCTAAAACATCAAATACTTGATAAAATTAACAGGATTTCACAGATCTAGATTAGAACTAGTGCCTTATGGAGTCAAACAAGATCCCGCTATGCGATTAGAAACAAGCAAATGACGATTAACTGCTGCTGATTGATGATATTCAATGAAGGATACTACAACCATGAAACAATACGATGAAAATGCCAGGATTTAAAATGTTTCAATTAATTTCGATCCAGACAAATCAAAGATTTTATATAGTCAAAACTTTAGATAGAAAAATTCAAAAGCTCATTTGACCATAGAAAATTTGGAATTTTTTTTATATTTTTGTATTTTCTACTTTTTTAAAGATTTTGAAATTTTTATATTTTTTATTATTTTATTTTTGAAAACAAATCAAAATTTTAAATCTAAACAAAAGTTCTAATCTAAAATCTAAATTAAATCTGAACAAAAACTAAAATCAAAATTTAACTCTAAAGCTAAAAAATTAAATTTAAAACTAAGAGAAATCTAAAACTAAAATTTAAACTATCTAAAATCTAAAGCTAAACAAACTAAAAAAAATTAAACTAAGTTAAAATTAAACTTAAACTAAAAAACTAAACTAAATTAAAACAAAATGAAAATAAATAAATTGAAACCTATCTAACTAAAACTTATGTTAGAGATTGCATAAAGCTTAAAATCTACCAACTAAAGAAAAACTAAAAATTAAAACTACAATGAAAACTATGAACACTGACTAAACTAAACACAATACACCTACGCTAACTATTAACGTCTAACTATATACAAATAGATAAATAAAATAACGCTGTCACAAAAACAAAAACAAATCCGATTCATGAATTTTCATTAATGCAAATCCACTTAAGTTTTATTTTTTATTAATGCGTTTGCTGTGTGCGTTCGTTTTGTTGTGTTTGACTTGTCGTATGCAGGTCGATTGAGCATGGACGGCAGAGCTGGAGAATAAATTTGACGGGAGGAAAAATTCGATGAGCAGATCGGATGGTTTGCAGAGATAGATCTGCTGGACGACAGACTGAGGGCTCACGAGAATGCAGAAGGGTTGTGGTGTGGTTTAACCCAGAAGATGGTAAATGAAGATAGATGCAAGGCAGGTGAAGTCGATTTGAAGGAAAATGCTGGATGGAGCGTGAGAAAGATGAGCTAGGGCAGAAATCGATGGAGGACGATTATGTAGGTTGGACAATAGACAGAAACTAGGACAGAAGCAGCGTTTGAGAGAACCCAGTAATACAAAAAAAATCTGCCCAACAAATTCAATTTTTTCCAAAATTCAGATTTTCAAAGCTTCTTGAAACCAATAACGCCAAGATTTGCCCACAGTGGGGGTGCTGAGGCCAGATCTGGCCTTCGGAGGCTAGATCTGCCTTAGATCTAAATAAAAAAATTTCTGATTTGAACCTGTAACCTGCAACAATCAGTCAGATCTGAAGACACACACCCAGAAAACTATAAATCCGTACAGAAAAATTACAAATTTACAACTAGTTTACAATTTAAAACCCTCATAGTCAAATTTAAATCCGTTTTAGCACAATTTTCAAAGATTAAAATTTTTAGTGAGAGGCACAAGCCTTCGAAACCCTGCAAAATCACAATATCGTAAGATAGACCTAGAAATTTAACAAATAAAGAGCTTATCAGATTTATGTTTATTGGGAGTCGGTTGGTCCAACCGAAGACTTCCCCAGACGCCCAATCTTAAAAAATTTCCCTGCACACTTAGATCTGAATCTTAAATCGATAGAGATTAAAGAAAACAACATGAGACCTTTGCAGAAAAATCAGAATGTTATTTTATAAACCCAGAAAGCTACATAAGATACCTATATGCAGATTAATCCATGAAGGCCATCAACCATATAATACAAGAAACAAAGTAGCAGAGTTTAGAGACAATTCACCACATAGATCTGAGAAGGAACATCCAGATTTGTAACCCCAAAGTCTTTATGCTTTATTCCTCAAAAGTTTACAAGAGCTTCTGAGAGCAAGTGCACGATCCTGAGATCGGATGACTCAATACTGACAAAGACCTCTAAATTTATAGGACAAGATCTCTAGCGGCTAGTTTGGATGATCCTCGTCAAAATAATCTCAACTGTCCAAAAGAATTAATTATCTTTTAATCCGGAGCGTTGAAATTAAAATTTTGGGGAAAAAACGAATTTATCATTTACTTCAATTTTAATTAACTCAAAAATATTATTTTTGGGTTAATTACCCCAAAATTTTGACCTTGACTTAACCACCAAGGCCCAAGGGTCCAATATTTCTTAAAATTCACAATATTCCCTTGGCCTGGGGCTTTCAAAATCATTTTCCAAGGACCCACAAATTTTGTCTTTAAAGATTTAATCCTAATTTAGGACCCTAAATTAATTCAACTTCTGGTTTAAGGTTTTATTAATTAATTGACTAGAACATTTAATTAATTGACTAAGAGGGGATTATAATTATTTTTCCAACCCTCTTTTACATGAGATAATACATTTACATACATGAAGGGGGAAAACCCATTTGTATAAAAGACCCTCATTATAAAAGACCCTCAAATAAATACCCAACTCTGCGACTCAAAATATGATCTAGTAGACCAAGTAGCTCAAACTACTTTTACAAGGACTCGATAGAAAACACTAGGACTCACTTAGCATGCTGATGACAAAATCCACCCTAGCTTTGGGGTGAGGCTGGAGGGGAAAACTCTGCCGATAACTTGTGTCGAAAAACACAAGTAAATCAGTGAGACAAGAAACCTCCTAGGATAGAAATCGTCACCAACATACTAGGCTTACCTAGGTTGTTACATACATGATGGTCTTACTTAGATCATTTACATCATAACATTATTACATCGTAACATTAAAATGGGTTTACATCATTTATAACAATGTCAATTGTCGATGAAATCTGGATGATGGAATCTGAATGGCGCAACCATGTCGAACATGACGAATCCCATTTGAAAAAATGGGGGTGTACTGCTATGGGGTAGTTGACGAAGTGTGGTCAACAGGTCCTGTTAGACGATGAGCTCTAGGAGCTCTGGGGGTCTTTGGGGATCGCTTCTCAGAGCTATAAGCAACCACAGGGCTAGGCTTGCCGAATCTTGTTGGTGTGCTTTTGCCCCACCGCTATGATGATTGAGTTGGTTCACCTCTCATTATTTGTGCCCCGTATGCATCCTACCCATTGAGTTCAGGGCTCATGGGAAGTACCTCTCATTCAGCCAGTGAGATGGGAAAAGCTAGAGACTAGTAGCAAAGACTGATGGACGCATCAGAGATTGCCGTACTCTCTATCTAGGATGACACGGTCCAACCACTTGATTTGGGATCAAGAATAGTAAGGTTTCGTACCTCCAACTGACTTCGAGTCAGGTAAACCAACTTTGGGTTGGTATGAGACTCTTTGTGAGTCCTATAGAGGTTTCGGACCTCTGGGCTGAATTTGTCAGTCGGGAATGATGTCTTTGTGACCGGCCCACTTCTGTTCTATAATAAAGAAGCCATCAAAGCAAGTTACGGCAGGATGACGCACCATGTTTGGATTGCAGAGGTGGATGGAGTTCTCCCTAGTTGAGAGGGAGTGTTAATTTTGGACAACTAGTTCCAAACTCCATGTTGTGATGCTCAGATGAAGATGCCAATATTTTTATTGGACTCCTCTTTCAGAGAGGTGCAAGATCAATCAAAGATCATCTTAATCTGATGAGCAGAACATTTATTTTGAATTTATTCAAAATATGTGTAGGTCGGCCTTAAGGTTTTGTGCCCCAGCAGTTGTGTCACACACCCTCACTGATGGATATAAATTGGTTAATGTTGGAGGACATTTTCACTCATCTCATCCTCACAAATTTCTCTCTCCTCATCTGATTGGTTCGATGACCTTGGAGGCTCTTCTCTCCACACGTGGGAAAAGTTCAGCAGCAACACATTTTTGTTTTCGGCCTAGGGTTTCTGCAGCGGCGTTGACCAGCGTTGACTTTGGTCAAACGGACCTAAAACTCTCCCAGAATTTCGATTTTCCAAATCCGCATTTTTTGGCACTATTCCCGAGGCTAGACATTGACTTTGACTTTGCTACATTGACCTAATTGTTGCTGATGTTTACGTTGACTGTTGACTAACAACATTGACTTTTGGGTTGACTTTTGAGTTGACCGTTTTGGCTATCCTAGAGGGTTGTGTGACATTGCTAGTTGGTTGACCATACTGAGACTTTGCTGGTTGAAGCATCCTGTTGATTGTCATAACGCAGCAACACACTTATATATTTTTGGCTTGTCTTCTGTCGATCTACTGGTATGTTCTATCAACATTTTACTTTGTTGTTTATGTGATTGCTGACTGATATTGGGATAAAAAGTAAAGTTGCATCAAGCATAGAACATCTACAAAAATTTACAAGGATGATGCTAGTAATGATGGATAACCTTTTCTTTAGAGAAGTTTGTTCAATTTGAGAACACCTATGGCAGTGATTATGGATACCTCCCTAGTTAAGAGGGAGTGTTGAATTTGTAAATATGGTCGGTCTTTATAATGTACATTTGGTCACTTGATGTAATTGTATTTATCATTGTAAAGCATATTCATAAATGTTTGAACCAAAAGAAATGACATTCTCCTTTATCTTTCATTTTTCATCCTTTTACTTAAATTTTTAACAATACCATGAAATGACTCTGGATGTTTGAGAGTGGTTCCGACCTCATTGGATTTCATATGGAGAAAGTAGAATTATATATGTCACTCAAAATCTAGCAGGCTTATTAGTTTTTCAGGATTGGGGGGATTGCAATGTTTCCATTGGATTTTGTCATGTACTAGGGTATGGAACTCGTATTTAATCAAGAGCACCAAGCCCTCTGTGTACTTTGATTTTAGTGACATTGGTTGTCAAACTCCTCTATCAGGACCCTACTAAAAAAGTACGCATCACTCAAACAAAATCTTGACTTGATATGCTACATTCTATCTTATATTAATGCTTAGACGGTGATATTAATGACATGTTGAGATTTTGGGTAGCATCGGATGCGCTATAGCTCCGAAACTTTGTGGAGGGTCTAGAACACATAAGATCTCCAAGACCTAAAAATCGTTTGGAGAAATTCCACCCGGTGTAAAAGTTATTCAAATAATTAAATTTTTTAAAGGGACCGTAAGTCTAACTTAGGGAAATTGAAAAATTAAAGTGAATTAATTTACACATGTGGTGAGAATGTTCTAAGTGACGTGGATCAAGCTTTCTCTAATCTTAGCCATTAATTAGTGATTAGATCACGACCGTTGATTTCTCAACGAGAAAAGTATTAAAGGAAGGCTTCGGGTCAGTTGGAGGCACACACACACATTGTAGTAGCACTTGAGCTTAGTCAAAATTCTGGGGCGCGATTTGCTGAGAATTTTCGAGTGAGATTGCAGTGCTGGTGAGGGGCAGATCGGCAAGGGATATTCTAATCCAAGGCTAAGAATACATAAATCAGAGAGGCAGATCCGTACCAGGTAGTGTAAAGGCCAGCAGGAGGGACACAGCCCAGCCAGGCTGACACAAAGGCTTCAGGGTGACGCAAAGGCAGCCTGTGCTACGTAGAAGCCACACTGGGCAGGAAACTTTGACGCAGAGGCTGGAGGGACAACACTGGGGTTCTAGTGGGCCAAAAGGGGCTCATATTCAGTAATTCCAGTGAGGGTTTGAATCAACCATATTTTATGTCTTTGAGTGATAAGGTACAACTACCGTGAAATTCTCTATCGAGAAAACTACTACTGGTGCCCTTGATGTATTTAGATTCACCTTAATAATAAAACCCTCAAAGAGCTGCTACACCGGTTTTCCTGCATTGGGTTTTTCCAGGGACATTTATCCAAAAAATCATGTGTCCTTTGTCATATGTGTGCTATGTTTCAGTACATGATCTGTATATGTGTAGGCTGTACATTGTGTTTGCTTTGATATTTTTCTGAATATTCAGTTAAATAACTTGTTAATTAAATCAAAAGAGTAGGAGAAGCAAAGTTGCAGGAAACGCTAGCCCTAGGCCAGTTTCTCCAAAGAAACGAAACCGAAACGTGGAAACGTGTACCGTACGGCCGAGAAACACGTTTCTGACCATAATGGTACGTTTCCCATACGGGAAATGGTACCAGTATGGCCGGAAATGCGTGTCCCGGCCTTACAACACCATTTCCTCTTCCGTATAG
Source organism: Pinus albicaulis (assembly GCA_034641835.2). NCBI lineage: Eukaryota > Viridiplantae > Streptophyta > Pinopsida > Pinales > Pinaceae > Pinus > Pinus albicaulis. Next base: position 679,135,361 of record CM076580.1, on the reverse strand, counting down.
TGCAATTTTTCAAATTTTTTTTCAATTTATGCAATTTAATATTATTTAATTCTTTTCTATTAGGTATTGGATGCATCTAGAAGGGTTTCTAAAGTTATAAAAAGAGGATTAGCCTCATTCTCTCATCACACAAATTGAGCAAGTCGATTCACTTGGTGAAGAGCGATTTTGGAGAAGAGGAAGGAGGAAGAGAGTAGTGCTTCAGCTTGGGTGTTTTCACCATTGAGAAAAGGAGATTTCAGCAGCAAGAGAAAGAGATTTTAGGAGCAGATTTGGAGTGCGAAGTTTCTAGCTACGACATTCTTGGTTTTTGGCTTAGCTGCAGCCATATTTCTCTTGTTTTTTCTAGCATTTTGGGGTAGCTTCAGCGACAGAAATTTATTTTGGGTAAGAAGCATTCAATTTCTTTGTTTTTTCTCATTGTTTTGTCTATTTTTCAAAGGTTTATGCTACCAAAATTTTAAAAAAGGTTTTTTTTTTTTTTTTTTTGCAGTAATGGCTTCTTCAATCCAAGGTTCAAGTGCAAACCCCAAGGGTAACCCAAGGGCTGAATATTATCCTCTTTAGAGGCATGTTGAGAAGCTGCAAAGATGTGGAAGTGGTAGCTCATGGGAATGGCAGTGTACTCTTTGCAATAATTGTTACAAGGGCTCTTACCCAAGACTGAAGGCACATCTTTTGCATGGAGGACAGGGGATTGCAGGTTGCATGAAAACATCAGACCCTATAGGAAGGAGGGAATATCAAAGAGAGTAAGATCAGGCTGATGGAATCAAAAGAAAGCATGATGATTTTAGTCAAGCAGCTAAAAATCCAGCAAACAGTGAGCCAAGGATTGTAATTGATGAAAGGAAGAGGAGAGGCAGTGGCACTCAACAACCAAAACAACCACCATCTAGAGGGGCATCTGGTACTGTTCAAGATAGAAGGATTGCTAAACTGGTGAATGTGCAAGGAAGAGAAGAAGTTGATTCTAGAGTGGCTCGGTGCATCTATGCATGTGGTCTCCCATTCAATGTTGTTCGCTCCCCTTACTAGCAAGATATGATAAGGGCAGTTAACAAAGCTCCTCAAGGGTATAAGGGGCCCAACTATGAGAAAGTTAGAACTCAACTTCTAAAAAATGAGAAGGATCTTGTGGAGGATGTGCTATCACCAATTCGTTCTTCTTGGACTAGCTTTGGGGTTACCATAGTCTTAGATGGATGGACAGATACAAGGCGTAGACCATTGATAAACATCATTGCCACTTCACCAAAAGGAGCAATGTTTCTAAAGGCAGAAGACTGCTCGGGAGAGGTAAAAGATGCACAATTCATTGCTGATGTCATTAACAAACCTATTGAACAGGTTGGTCCTAACAGGGTGGTGCAAGTTATCACGGATCAGGGTTGCGGGGAAGCTTCAAACCCCCTACGTTCCCGTTTCCGAAACGCGCTCCGTGCGGGAGCGTTTCGGAAACGCTCGGAAACGCACTCTCGAAAACGCTTCCTGAGGGGAGCGTTTTCGGGAGCGCGTTTCCAAACCTGTTAAAACGCTCCCTGCCTTTTCGGGAGCGTTTCAGGAAATGCTCGGGAGCGAACACTCTGTCCAGAGGAAGAGCCTTCTGGAGAATCAGATGCGGATGTTCCAGATACACAAGGGAGAGGAGATCGATCCCTTCCTCTTTAGATTGCAGACAATCCGAGACCAGCTGATTGCCATGGCGACAACTCCAGATGATGGGCTCATGGTGAGGATTGCCCTGAATGCAGTCACTGATGAGTGGGAGATCTTTTTCCAAAGTATCTTGGCAGAGCACAACTCCCAAATTGGGGAGACATGTGGGCAATCGTTCAACAGGAGGAGATCTGAAGAATAACCAAGAGGGAATTCCATAGCGGAGGAGTCAAAATAAAGAAAGAGGAGGAAGATTCAGCCCTAGCATCTAAGGGACAATGACAACAAGGGAAGAAGAAGAAGGACCTATCCAAGGTCTGGTGCTTCAGATATGGCGAATTGGGACACTTCGCTAGTACTTGTCCTAAGATAAGGGCAAGGAAGATTCAAATTCCAGGGCAGCAACAGCAAAAGGGGACAATGGCAACGAAGATGATGTGGCCATGAGTGCTCATCTACCTTGAGAGAAGAGGTGGGGCGACATAGATCTATAGATTGAGCTACAGATGTTGATGGCGGGATCCTTGAGGTGCCCAAACTCTTGGATCACATACGAGCTACGAGAGCCTTAAGACAGTAGTAGGATGACTAGAGTAGTGGGTGCAGAAGATCATGGAGAAGTAGAGGCAATGCTGGAACGCTGGACAGTAGAGTAGCGCAGTGCAGTGGCTGCAGCAATGTGGAAGCAACAACAGCATGGAAGCAACAGTGCAGAGGCTGATGGGACTTCAGTAACGCAGAGGGGTAGTGCTTACGCAGTGCAGAGCAGCAGCAACGCAGAGGCTCTAGAGAGACAACGCAGAGCAGCAGCAGAGGGTGCTTTAGTGATGAGATGTAGCTAGACTAACTTGTTTGTTAGTTGTTGGGTGATGTCCTTCAGTTGCTTACTTCTCAGCAATTGAATTGCAGTTAGCAGTGCTATAGGCAGCACGATGCAACAATTTGAGAGGGAGCTACAGTAAAAATGTGGCAGTGTTAGTGGCAGTGACATGGGAAACAATACAGAAAGCAACAACGCAGTTCATGGAGGGCAGCAGGCGAAGCATCAGCAGCGCAGGGGACCGATGCCAGAGATTAGGGTGATGCTTCATTGGTGAAGTGTTGCTAGAGCACATTCTTCGCTAAGAGGGAGCGTTGAGATTTTGGGTAGCATCGCATGTGCTCTAGCTCTGAAACTTTGTAGACGACCTAGCACACATGAGATCTCCAAGACCCAGAAATCGTTTAGAGAAATTCCACCCGGTGTAAAACTTATTCAAATAATTAAATTTTTTAATAGGGACCCTAACTCTAACTTAGGGAAATTGAAAAATTAAAGTGAATTAATTTACACATTTGGTGAGAATGTTCTAAGTGATGTGGATCAAGGTTTCTCTAATCTTAGCCGTTGATTAGTGACTAGATCATAGCCGTTGATTTCTCAACGAGAAAAGTATTAAAAGAAGGTTTTCGTCAGTTGGAGAAACACACACACATCGCAGTAGCACTTGAGCTAAGTCAAAATTCTGGGGCGCGGTTTGCTAAGAATATTCGAGTGAGCTTACAGTGCTGGTGAGGGGTAGATCGGCAAGGGATATTTTGATCCGAGGTCGCGAATACATAAATCACAGAGGCATATTCGTACCAGGCAGCGCAGAGGCCAGCAAGAGGGACGCAACCCAGCTAGGCTCACGTAGAGGCTTCAGGGTGACACAGAGGTAGCGCAGAGCCAAAAGGGTGAGGTAGGGACAACCTGTGCTGTGTAGAGGCCACGCTGGGCAGGAAAGGTTGACGTAGAGGCTGGAGGGTCAACGCCAAGGTTCCAGTGGGCCAGAAAGGGATCGTATTCAGTAATTACAATGAGGGTTTGAATCAGCCATATTTTCTGTCTCCGAGTGATAAGGTACAACTGCCATGAAATTCTCTGTCGGGAAAACCACTACTAGTGCCATTGATGTATTCATATTCTGCTTAATAATAAAACCCTCAAAGAGATGTTGTACTGATTTTCCCTCATTAGGTTTTTCCGGGGACATTTGTCCGAAAAATCATATGTGTCCTTTGTCATATGTGCACTATGTTTCAGTAAATGATCTGTATATGTGTAGGCTGCAGATTGTGTTTGCTTTGATATTTTTCTGAATATTTAGTTAAATAACTTGTTAATTAAATAAAACAAGTAGGAGAAGTAAATCAATATTCTGCAGTAGAGTTTTTGTGTTCAGTAATTTTCACATGGTATCAGAGCGATTGCAGATCAAGTTGAAGCCATCAGCAAGAGGCTGAAGAATTTATGCTGTAGGAGGGCAACTGAAGCTGACAAATCTAGGAAGAGGCAGCGCAGCACCAGAGGGACAACGTAGACCCAGCAAAAAGGTGACACAGAGCCAGTCTGCTCACGCAGAGCTGACACAGAGGCAGACACAGGCCCTAGTGGGTGACGCAGAGCCTGTCAGGCTCACGTTGAGCTGACGCAGTTCCTAGAGGTGACGTAGTCCAATTTGGAGTAACATTGTGCCAGTTGTCGGGGATAGAAGTGTAGTTTCTGATCTTCAAAGTTTTTGGTGGGGCATCGATTCTTTCGGTGCAGAACAATGCCTAGCAAAGTTGACAAAGTAAGGGGAAACAATCTCTCAGCAGATTTTCTTGCCAAGAAATCTGAGATTCAATCAAGGGGAGTGATTGTAGAGGGCTGGTTCGAAAAAATTGGCAGAGGATTTCCGGGAGGAAAGTCATTTGTCAGAGGGAGCAGATTCTCTAAAGGGTTTCTATCGCCAAGAAACCCAGATTCGATTTGTTGTTGAGTGTAGCAGCAATAGAAGGGAGAAGAGCACTTGCTTCGACTCGTTTGAGCAGAGATGGCCTCGTACGAACTAAGAGATCAGGATAGGTTAGACGGTGTGTCTAACTTTGCTATCTAGAAAGTCGGAATTCTGACAGTCCTGGAGGAATACGGCATCAGAGACCACGCTGAGAATGTCCTATTTGTGCTGACCAATGTTGATGCTCTGAAGAAGTCCAATGAAAATCAGGCATGGGCTAAGCGTTTGATCATGGATGGAGTGAAAGATCATGTGGTTCCACATATTGCCGAGAAGAAGACAAAAAATGAGGTGCGGACAACAATAACCACGATGTATCAAGGTAGCTCCATCCAAAGGAAGATGCTTTTGGAGAATCGGATGTGGATGTTCCAGATGCAAAAGGGAGAGGAGATCGATCCCTTCCTCTTCAGATTCCAGACTATCCGAGACTCGCTGATTGCCATGGGGGCAACTCCAGATGATGGGCTCATGGTGAGGACTGCCCTAAATGCAGTCACTGATGAATGGGAGACCTTTTTCCAAAGTATCTTGGGCAGAGCACAGCTCCCAAAATGGGGAGACATGTGGGCAATCCTTCGACAGGAGGAGATCTGAAGAATAACCAAGAGGGAATTCAGTAGCGGAGGAGTCAAAATAAAGAAAGAGGAGGAGGAAGATGCAGCCCTAGCATCTAAGGGACAACGACAACAAGGGAAGAAGAAGAAGGACCCATCCAAGGTTTGGTGCTTTAGATGTGGCGAATTGGGACACTTCGCTAGTACTTGTCCTAAGAGGAAGGGCAAGGAAGATCCAGATTCCAGGGCAACAATAGCGAAAGGGTCGATGGAAACGAAGATGATGTGGCCATGAGTGCTCATGTACCTCGAGGGAAGAGTTGGGGAAACATAGATCTGTAGATTGAGCAACAGATGGTGATGGCGGGATCCTTGAGTTGCCCAAACTCTTGGATCACATACGAGCCACGGTAGCCTTAAGACAGTAGCAGGATGACTAGAGTGGTGGGTGCAGAAGATCATGGAGAAGCAGAGGCAGTGCTGGGACGCTGGAGAGTAGAGCAGCGCAGTGGTAGCAGCAGCGTAGAGGCTGATGGGACTTTAGCAGCACAGAGGCTGATGGGACTTCAGTAGCGCAGAGGGGCAGTGCAGAGCAGCAGCAGCACAGAGTCTCTAGAGAGACAGCGCAGAGCAGCAATAGAGGGTGCTTCAGTGATGACATGTGTCTGTCAGTTGTTGGGTGATTTCCTTCAATTGCTTACTTATCAGTGTAATATTCCCTTTTTTGGTGTCACCTACGACAGGGTTAGGTTGGACTTCCAGAGTTAGGAGCAGACAGGTCACAAGTTCAGATTGGTGTTATCAGCGGGCTCAGGGGCTTTTTGGAGGAGTTTTGAGAACTTTCCATGATGTCCGATGGCATTCGCTTGATATATTCCACCATCCAAGCAGTTTGGCTTTCGTTCCGGTGCATTCCGACAACTTTCGGAAATTTGAGTTATTTGTGGGCTTAACTCAGCTAATTATGCTCAAGGTGGTATTCCAGGAGGAATAGATGATGGAACACCTTAGTGCAATAGCTCATTGGAACCGGGACGAGGATACCTACATGATGGGATGGTTGGGCATGAGTTTCAATGACCAGAGGAGACATGGTAGCCGATTTACTCTTTTTTGCATTAAAAAGGAATATTTTAATAAGAGGGAAAAGTGCACCATGAATAAAATAATAATAAAATAATGCTCTAGAAGGCTCCAAGAGATCTATTAAAGAAAGGGAGGAGGCCATTGAGGGATATCTTTGGGATCATATCATTTTCTTGTATGAGAGGTTTGAGATGTGGTTCTCTACTTCATCCGTAGCCCCAGGACGGAAACCCTCGGGTGATTTGTGAGTGTTGGACGGAAACCCAACTCTCTTGAGGAGACTTCATTCAGAAGTTTCACAGAGCTTCAAAGATATTGGAGTGAGGATCATTCAGATCTTCAACAGGGGCTTCAGTGGATTCAGTAGTAGATGTTGCCGGAGGGAGAGTGTAGCAATTCAGTTTTGGAGGTCACTGCAGTGTAGCAGATTATCTTGGTGACCAGTTTTACATCTCAGCTCTTTTTGGGTCAGATCTATATGTAACCCTCATTATTATTTATAATAAAAGCTGAGATTCTTCCTATTCTATGTGGTATTGGATTGCAGTGTTTCATGTTTCATGGAAATCTTATGTTGAGTAAATGTTGATTTTATGGCATAATGTGGAGTTCAATATTTTTCTGCATTTTTAGTTAAAATATCCCTTCTCGGATATTACACTCCGCAACTGAGTTGCAGTGCAACAGTTAGTAGTGGTAGTGCTATAGGAAGCACGATGTGGCAATTTGAGAGGGAGCTGCAACACAGATGTGGCAGTGACATGGGAAACAGTACAGAAAACAGCAGCGCAATGCATGGAAGCCAGCAGGCCAAGCATTGACAGCGCAGTGGATGGAGGGCAGCAAGCCAAGAATCGACAGCGCAGGGGACCGATGCCAGAGATTAGGGTGATGCTTCAGTGGTGAAGTGTTGCTAGAGCACATTCCTCACTAAGAGGGAGTGTTGAGATTTTGGGTAGCATCAAATGTGCTTTAGCTCCAAAACTTTGTGGAGGGGCTAGAACACATGAGATCTCCAAGACCCAGAAATCGTTTGGAGAAATTCCACCCGGTGTAAAAATTATTTAAATAGTTAAATTTTTTAATAAGGACCCTAAGTCTAACTTAGGGAAATTGAAAAATTAAAGTGAATTAATTTACACATGTGGTGAGAATGTTCTAAGTGACGTGGATCAAGCTTTCTCTAATCTTAGTCGTTGATTAGTGATTAGATCAATCATCGTGGTCGTTGATTTCTCAACGAGAAAAGTATTAAAGGAAGGCTTGGGGTTAGTTGGAGGCACACACACACATTACAGTAGCACTTGAGCTAAGTCTAAATTCTAGGGCGCAGTTTACTGAGAATTTTTGAGTCAGCTTGCAGTGCTGCTGAGGGGCAGATTGGCAAGGGATACTCTGATCCGAGGCCAAGAATACATAAATCATAGAGGCAGATTCGTACGAAGCAGCGCAGAGGCCAGCAGGAGGGATGCAGCCTAGTCAGGTTGACACAGAGGCAGCGCAGGGGCTGACGCAGAGGCTTCAGGGTGACAAAGAGGCAGTGCAGAGCCCAAAAGGGTGATTCAGGGGCAGCTTGTGCTGCGCAGAGGCCATGCTAGGTAGGAAAGGCTGACGCAGAGGTTGCAGGGACGGCGTTGGGGTTCCAGTGGGCCAGAAAGGGCTCATATTCATTAATTCCCGTGAGGGTTTGAATCAGCCATATTTTATGTCTCCGAGTGATAAGTTACAACTTCCGTGAAATTCTCTGTTGGGAAAACTACTATTGGTGCCCTTGATGTATTCAAATTCTACTTAATAATAAAACCCTCAAAGAGCTGCTGCACCTATTTTTCCTCATTAGTTTTTTCCGAGGACATTTGTCTGAAAAATCATGTGTCCTTTGTCATATGTGTGCTATGTTTTAGTAAATGATCTGTATATGTGCAGGTTGCAAATTGTGTTTGCTTTGATATTTTTCTGAATATTCGGTTAAATAATTGTTAATTAAATCAAACAAGTAGAAGAAGTAAATAAATATTCTGCAGTAGGGTTTCTGTGTTCAGAAATTTTCACATGACAAATTTCTCAAGATGGGTAATGATTTTGATGATATGTAGGTGTTTGTTGTCGCATGATTTTTTTGGATGCTAGAGGCCATCTAGAGCCTATTTTTTAATGCATTTTCAGTTCAAAGATGGATTGCACTCGATGTTATTTTGGTTATGTGCACCCTTACATGCTATATAAATGTGAACTTGTAATTTGTGGACCTATGGTTGATGAAGATTATAGCTACTAGATGAATGATGTTATATGGTTTAATCAATGTTTTTATGTTTTTTATCACTAATTCATTATTCTACATGCTTTTGTTGACATATATGGATCAAAATATATAAAAATAAATATCACATAAAATTCGCTCCCATCCTGGGAGCTTTTGAAAATGTTGCTCCCCGCTCCCACTTCTGCTCCCGCTTCCCGCTTCCGCTCCTACTCCCAAGAAGCCATGCTAATAATATTTATTTTTATTTAGCCATTTTTAATTAATTAATTCTCTCATAGCCAGTATTTAATTTTAATTTGTAGCCTAGGCTACTGGGATGTTCTCCTTTCCCAATGTTTGGAAAAAGGGACATCACAGAATTTGGTTAAAAAATTAGGAGATAAGGGGATCTTGTACTTGAACTTGTAACCACTTACAAGAGGACAGTGTTCATCAATATTTTATTAAGGATGCACAATTTTAAAGTCGACCGAAGTTTAGACAAGCCTCGTGCATGAGAGTTACGAGAATATAAACAATTCAATTTTATGAAACATTGACATTTGACAACATTAGTTGTAAAAAGAAATATTAGAAGAGGAAAGTAGTGATAAGTCCAAAACTTTAGTTGCTAAAATATACACTTTATCAGGTAGCTTCCCAGAAAAAAGAGATGAGTGTGATGCATTGTTGTCTAGTCAGAGGAACATTTTACTAATAGAGATTCTTCCAAGTTACTAATCAGCAGTTCTGCAGGCCTTTAAAGCTAATACCAATATTAGAAAGTGATGAGTATAGAACAAAAGCCAGCTCCTGAATAAGCAGTAAGAAATAGAAGCAAACCATAGGCTTGGTAAGCTAAGAACATACATAAAATACTGAAAAAAACACAACTCGGATTATAAATAAGAAGACCAAGGACAAGAATTAATTCCTAGTCTGCTTTACAAGTAGATACACCATAGAATAACAAAAAGTTACTGCAGAGCTTCTCTTGATATAAGAAAGTAAAATATTAAAATGAAAGGAAAATGAAATTGAAAGAGTGGACATCCCAGATATTAATGCATTCTTTCTCACCTGGCTGTTTTCATAAGAAAAGAGTTCCAATCTTTCAGCAGCTAATTCTGGTTTGGATTTTTCCCATAGTGTCATGCCTCTTCCAGCTCGCAAAATGGTGGGAACCCATCCAGTGAACAAAGTGCTGCATCCACAGACACAGCCATTACCAACATACCACACTAATTTCTCCATAAGATAGCATGAAGATAGACAGAAACTAGAATGAAAAAACAGCTAGATGGCATCATCGAAACACCTACCAGAAGACAACATTTTAGGTGGGGCAGCAGTGATGATGAACATGGCACGACCATTATGAGATATTTAGATAAATGTTACATTTAACATGTTGGTAAATAAAGCAGTGAGGGTATGGAATATAATTTATTGATGATGTCAGAGAACATATCAGAAAATATCAGAAAACTTCAAAAAATACAAAAATAATCATTTTTTATTTTTAATGTTTTTTAATATGAAAAAAAATAACTGATATGTAAGATGTATAGGATGTCAAGTGGTACGTCACACATTGATATTGAATTTTGATATTTGTCCTAAGTCCTATAGGATAACACAAAATCACATCAAAACAAAAATAAATGAATCTCATGAGATGAATCATCGTGATACATGAACATCTAGATATTACACCAATAAATGTACTGAGTAATCATTGATTCCTTCTACCCCTTTTACAAACAAAGGTCAATGCTCTTCCTTTGTGTTACCCTTGCACTGAAAATCCATTTTAACGCAAAGGGCTAGTGTACACTGTAGTTTGAACAGTGTACACTAGCCCTTTGTGTTAATCTTGAAAATAATCAATGTTCCATGGGGACGCGTCCCCCAGGGTGGGAGACACGCTTCCCCGCTCCCCCAAGTTCCCGAGATGGGGAAACTCCTAGGGAAACTTTCCCCGCGTCCCCCATTTTGGGTAAACTTGGGGAAACTCTAGGGGGGCATTTTTATGGTGACAAAATGCGTCTCTCTTGTGGGGGGGACGAGGGGATGCAGGGGAGATGCAAGAGGGACGCGTCCCCCGAAATTTTTTGCTAATAACAATTAAAAAAAACAATTTTTGTATTTAACTACTTTCCATGTTTATTTTTAGTTCAGTGTTCTATGGTTGTTTTAGACTTCAAATGTCATTGTCATATGATGAATTTAATTTTTGATGTGCATTGTGTAGTTTCAATTGTCAAATGATGAATTTAATTTAGATGTACCTTGCATAATATTAATGCCCATTTCCAAATGATGAATTTAGATGGAACATTGCATAATGTCAAATGATAGATTCAATTTAGTAATTTATTTTTAGATTTACATTGATGATTGCAGAAATGTCAAATGATAATTTTACTTCACAATAGTCTAATACGAAATGATGATCATATATTGATACATTTCATCATATATTTCATTATCTAATGAAATCAAATATTGCATATCGATTTTACTTTTTTATTTTTATATATTAAATTTTTAATAATTTTATAAATTTTTTTGGCTCGACCCCCCCTGGTTTCCGGCCCCCTCTTGCACCGGGGTTTCTTCTATGTTGCCAGAAAAACGTGTGCAAAAGGGACAATACTCCGGGACCGCACTTTGAAACAAAAGCGGGGTACGTCGGGGGTATATACTATATATATATTATATTATATAATATTATATATAAATTATAATTTATATATGTGAATTTGTATATAAATTTCAAAATATTATTTGCTGTAACAGCTATTCATTAAAATTTAAGACTCAATACATTCACATGAGCAATGCAGCAATAATTCCACAATGAGCCCTACCCCAAGTTCACCAAGATGTGCTTTTGAATCTTGATGACCAGTCTCCAGTCTCCAAGTGAAAGTTCATTTCTCTCAAACATCCGGAAGCCACTAGAATTGGGGCTTTTCTAGAGATTTGATTCATCACGGTTCCTTACAGTCCAAGTCAAAATTGTAAAGAGAGCATAACATTTAGGGCAGTATATATTATATTTTAATTTTTAAACAAGTTAAAACTTGAATTGAATCCTTATACTGGAATTTTAATAGTAATTTATTTTGGTTTCAATGTTCATGTTCGAGTTTTAAGTTTTAACTGTGGAATGCTATCGTGTTGGAGTTTTAATTGTCAAATTCGGCAAATTCTATCCTATCGTGTTATTTTTCTTCTAAGTGAAACTGCATAATGGCTTCTTGGAGTAGGCTGGCATAATTTATTATTTGAATTAAATGTAGCTGTCTTTGTAGAGCAACTCGATCTGAGCCTTGGAAATCAATTCCCTTAGCCAAGCAGAGGTCGAGTTTGTTTTTTAAGGTGCTGCTCACAGCATGAAGGATATTTTAAGGTGCTGGTGGTTCGATTCATCGTTTGGGAGGAACAGTTTTAATTTACAGTCACGGCTGAGAGTACACTTCACCGCTAATAGAGTCTCCCTTCTATCTGGGCTGTGTATCAGTCAATGGCTGTAGCATATGGGTTGCAAGGGTTAAGTCACAAAAATAAAAATTTAAAAATTACCTGTCTGCACAGCGCTGAGGATGACGATGGCTAGAAGGCTGTTGGACGACCAGCGACAGACGCAGAGGCAGCGGAGGAGGGTGAGGTCGAGGGTGTCGGCGCCGGTTGCAGTCGATAGACTTGGTTGCAGTCGCAGACTTGCAGACGCAGTGGTATAGTTCGGTTGCTGGTATTAGGTATAGTTTGGTCGATAGACAGTGGTTCGGTTGCAGACGCAGTGGTATAATTCGGTCGATGGTCGATCGATAGACAGTGCCACAGTGGTATAGTTCGGTGGTATAGTCTTAGGGTTGGTCGCTTTTAGTTTTAAGTTTTAATTTCATTTTTAGTTTTTAAGTTTATGACTCATGAGTTAGGTTTTAATTTTTAAATTTTAATTTTAATTTTAAAGTTTTAAATCTTAATTTTAATTTTTAATTTTTATGTTTTTATTATTTAATATTTAAATTTTTAATAAATTAATTTAAGTTTTGAATTTAAAAAATAAAAAATAAATAAAAAATCGAATAGACTATAGTTAACTTATAAGTTATAAATTATTTAATTTTAATTTTAATAAAAAAACTTAAATTTTAATTAAAAAAATTTAAATTATAGTCGAATTTTGATTAAAAAATTAAAAAAAATTAGCCTAAATTGCCCCCGAAGAACCCGAAAAGAACCCATTTTCGGGGTTCTTCATCGCTGAAGAACCCTAAAAGAACCCGAAGAACCCTAAAAGAACCCTAAAAGCACCTGAAGAACCCTAAAAGAACCCTGTTTTTGAGTTAGACGTTTCGGGTTCTTCCATGAAGAACCGAGTTCTTCAGGGTTCTTCTGAGAAGAACCTGTCCCAGCACCCGGTACGTGGGGACGGGAACTCGGTGCGGGTGCGGGAACCCTACCCCCGGGTGCAGGTACCCGTGCAACATAGGGTTTCTTATATACGTCCCCCTTGTGCATATCCCTACTCCTGCGTTTCCCTGTCCCGGAAACTCAGTGGAACATTGAAAATAATCATTAGATCATGAGGTGAATTAGATCACAATAGAATGTTCTTATCACCAACAAATGAAATAACAATTATGAATTTTAACACAATATAGAGCATGAAAGAGCAAAATATTAGCACATATCACAGATCAGCAGATAGAAGTGTTGACCACTCTGTGTCAATGATCCCATAACAGTACACCCCTTTTCTCGCAAAAAGGGATCCATCATGTTTGAGTATTCATGCCATTCAGATTTCATCATTAGTCAACAGTTTGTTAAAGATGTAAACTCATTTTGCATGTTTATAATGTAAATGATCTTAGTAAGACCAAAATGTATGTACTAACTTAGGTAAGTCTATTATTTTTGTGACAATTTTTATCCTAGGAGGTTTTTCGTCTCACTGATTCATCTGTCACTTAACACAAATGATCAGAAAAGTTTTTCCCTCCAGCCTCACCCCAAAGCTACAATGGATTTTATCGTCAAGATATTAAGTCAGTCATAGTGTTTCTTATCGACTCATTGTAAGAGTAATTTGGGAATGATCCTAGCTAATTGGCTAGATTATTTTATTACAGATTATTGGATCTACTAGATCATATTTTGAGTTGCAAAATTGGGTAGATCAGTGAGCGTCTATAATGAACGGGTTTTCCCACTTCATGTATCAAATTGTAATATCTTGATGTGAAATATTTTAGTGCATGGTCCCTTATAGTTAGACACCATGGCTAAAGTATTAGAGGGTTGGAAAAATTATTTATTAATCCCTTCATGTGTCAATTAATTAAATTTTTTGACAAAAATAAATTAAAATTATAAGTCATAAATTTAATTAATTTTAGGTCCTAGGAAAAATTAATTCTCCAAATTAAAAATTCGTCGGTTCTAGAGGATTTAATTTTTGAAGGTCCTCGGCCAACGGAATATTGGAAATTTCAAGAGATTTTGGACCCTTGGGCCTTGGTAGTTAAGTCAAAGTCAATTTTTTGAGGAAATAAACTCAAAATAATTAATTTTGAGTTGATTAAAATTCAATTAAATAAAAAAATCGGATTTCTTCAAAGACTAAAATAATTTCAACAAAGGAGATTGAAAGGTAATTAAATCTTTTTAACGGTCGATATTACTTTGACGGGGATCAAGCCAACTAGCCATTGGAGAATTAATCGATAAATAGGAAGTCATTTGTCAGTCTTAAGGATCCGATCTTTGAATCATGTACTAAGCTCTCAAGCTCTCTTGTATATTTTCTAGAATTAATGCAAAAGTATTTGGGGTTTCAACTTGCAGTGGTGTTCCTCTTCATGAATCTATGGTAACATCGTTTTAATTTCTGTAAATATTATTTGAAAATCGCAAATCAATAGTTTTGTTAGAATAATCTGAATACAGGTATCTTATTCAGTTTGTTGGATCTAGGGTAACATTTTTAATTTTGATTGAATTAGCAGATATCTTTATTTCTTCAAAACTTTATTGTTACTCTATGGTTGATCTAGTGTTTGAAGAAGAACTCTAAGGTTTTCATTGAGTGTTTGGGGATAGCCCTCGGTTGGACCAACCAACTCTCGGCATATTTTTCTGAAGAGCTCACCTCATACTAACTTCAAGATTTATCTAAAGATAAAATTTTCATGCATGATGTTTTTGGACTAGTACATCTCTAAAAAAACAAAATCTTTTAAATATATTGTACTAAAAAGTTAGATCTGACTAGAAAGAGTCTCAAATCTATAGATCTGGGAGCAGAGTTGGACTCATACTCCTCAAATCTGATAGATCTATAACTTATTTGTATAGATCTGTAACTTATTTATATATATCTGTAATTTACTTGAGTAGATCTGAAGTTTTGTAACATAATTTTGAATTTTAACACTTAGGTTTTTGAGATTTTCTCTATTTTTGTACATATTGGGTATTAGGTTTTTCTCTTTTCACATGTGCAGGAATAGATATGAGAAATCATCCATGGAAATCTTCAGATCTGAGCCAGATCTAGAACTTGAAGGGCAAGATTTGGGCTCAATATTTATTTGCAGGTGAAATCAAGTAGAAGAAGAGCTAGATCTAGGCCCTTGAAGATAAGATCTAGTCTCTAGAAAATTTTGCAAGGTCAGCCACTAAAAATTTTGTACGAAATTTCAGATTTAAAGGAAGAAATTGGCATTGGAGACTTCAAAAACCCTTGACGTCTAGGGTTTTGAGGCTATTTTCGCAAGATTTTGGTCTCTAAAATTCTAATTTTCAAGCAGCAACATTATCCCAATATTTCAACGATTTTCAACGAGATTTTCAAAGCCTTGGGTTTAGGGTTTGATCTCTCAACCCTTATTTTCTAGAAATTTTATTACAGCAAGCAAATCACAAATAATTATGAACTAAAAACACATTTTATATGGTCAAAATTGTTTAGAATTGCAAAATCTTCATTTTCACAATTTTTGGCCACTTGGATATCTTTAATTTTGCCTAGATCTGACTTTGAAGCTTGCTGGAAATTACTACATAACTGTCAAAAATCAGATCTAGACATTTTTATAGCATTTCCACCAAAAAATTTGAATTTTCAGTTTTTTGGCAAAACTTACTATTTTAAATTTTTAGACATTGTGGGGATCATCTTCAGTGTTTACAATTTGCTGATCCGTTATCAATTTACTGTTGTTATAAAATTATCATTTTTGAAAATTATTAAATCAAACTCTCTTAAACTCTTAAAATTGAAATTTTCAAGTTTAAATATATTTTGTTATTTCTTGAAGTATTGGGCATCCATTTTTGATAGTTTTATCTTGTTGGTCTACCACTGTTTCACTGTTGAAATAAAAAATAGCAGATATGAAGTTTCTTTTAACCAAGCCCTAAAAATTGATTTTTCTTCAAGATCAATACTTTTTACTATTTTTAGTCAATGGGGCATTGGTGTCGGTATTGTTTGTTTGTTGATATGTGGTTTAAATTACTACTGCAATTAATACTTCAGATCTGAAACCTTGCTGAAGAATATATCCTCAGAGTCTAACATACCTATTTTCTAAGAAAAACAAATTATTTGGAAATTGACATGTTTTTGTGATCATTGGTTTTAATGCTTGATAATTATTGAGATTTAAGTGTTTAATTCTTTCATATGCTTTAGCTGAATTTGATGATCATCGGCATGAGATTTTAAATTTTTATTATCGATTAAACTCGCATATTGTTTAATTAACTCTAAGCATTGTTTCATTTATTTGAATTATTGGACATTTATTGAATATTTGAGTTTGGGAAAAATTTCAAGTAATTGTGATCAGTGTTTTTGAGCACTCTATTGTGGATTTGTGACAAATTGTATATCTTTCAATTGGGTAATTTTTGGTGTCTTCATAATCGACATTTTCGCTTAAGTACTTACTGTTTAAACCGGAATAAATCATAATCTAAGTGCTTTGAGTCTTTAACATTACGTTTCACTAAAACATCTTTTAATTCTCCTTATATTCTGCATTTTAAGTTAATCTTGCATAATTAAAACTTACTTCCAAGCATAAGCTTGGTCGATAAAAAGATAGGTACCCATCCATCTTTGCTTGAGAAGCCTAGTTTTTCTAGTACTTAAAATGGCGACCTTGCAGTCGTCAGAGCCACAACTCTCTGCAGCGCCGGAGGCACTGGGTACGTTAGATTTTAAGGAGACGTATCGTTAATCACACCTTAATGTGTTTCACCTTAACTTCTCTTTGCCACTTACTACGAAATCAGGCTCAATATAGAAAGGATCGAAGAGTTTAAATTTAGAATAGGAATTTAACTAAAAATAACCAAGATTCGTGCATTTCACATTAGTCTTAGGATCTACATCACATATAGGATAGTTATTCGTCCAAGCAACAATATCTCATCAAGTACTTGGTTCTAAATTTCTTAGCAAGCATTTTTTACTACATAAGGCACTGGTATCAATCATCTAAATATAATCAATTTAAATCTTGCTAGATCTAATACAAGTATTTGGTCGTTGAACTGTGTCTCCCGAACTCGTTGGTTTCCAACTAGTTCTCCTTCATTCCATTTCCGTAGGGTCTATCTCCCTTAGTCCGTTGTAGGAAGACAACTTAAACGAAGAGATTGGGGATCAGGGTGACAACCCCCGATCTGAGTCATTGTCGCGGTGCCTAGACATTTTGTACGACAACATTTTTTGGAGTCGTTGCTGGGGATAGAGTTTTCTTTTTGTTCTCGGCACTTCAAGTGTGGAGCTTTTTCACACATGACAGGGGTACTAGAATGTTTCTCTAGCTACCGAGAAGAGTAGATGAACTTTCAAATCACCATGGGCAATAAGGCAAAATGCACCCCTGTGGGAAGAGGAACCATAGTGTTTCAAACCGAAGCTGGTAATAAGCTTCGGTCCACTAATGCACTGCATGTGCCTGGTTTGGGGATGAACTTATTCTCTGTGTCTCAGCTTCAAAACAAAGGCTATGATGTTTACTTCATTAGAAAAAGAGTATAGGTCAAACACCCGAGTTGGAAGAAGAAGGCACAATTCAGAGTCAAGAACAATAAACTCTATAAGTTGCAGCTTGAATCCCCAATGGCGCTGATAGGCAGCAATGGTGAGAAGGATTTGAATGAACTATGGCACAGGAGAATGGGGCATTTACACCATGGGGTTTTGAGAATTCTCAAGAAGACTGTCTAGGAGTTCCAAAACTAAGCACCAAGCGATATGATGTCTGCAGAGGGTGCGTATTGGGGAAATATGTCAAGGCAGCATACCCCAGAAGCAACAATGGGGCTCAGAGTGTTTCGGGATTAATACAATCGGACATTTGCAGACCAATGTCCACTAGGGCTCTCAGTGGTGTTGAATATTTCATCACCTTTATGTTGATTTATGGTGGCACCGGATGTGATCTAGCCTTGTAATTGTGTATATAGGCTAAGACACATGTATTCCATAAAACCCAGAAATGGTTTTGGAAAATTCCACTTAGAGATGATTTAATTAAAATAATTAATCATTTTTTAATGTTTTCCTCAGTCTAAACTCAGGGAAACTGATTAATTAAAGGGTATTAATTAAATCTAGTGTGAATCTTCTAGATAAAGTCATGGATCACCTCCAAGTTAATCTTAGCGCTTGATTATGTTTTAATCTTGGCCGTTGAAAAGTCAATGAAAGATTAGAAGGAGGGTGAGGGGCCAATGGAAAATACACTTCACACTTGAGCCATTGAGCATTTTCGAATTCATGTGAGGAGACACAGCTTTTTGATCAAGAACAAATCACTAGGGCTGGGTTTGCTAAGTGATTTGATTCAGTGATCAGATCTAGAGAGGGGCAGAAGTAGAGATTGGTTAGGAGGGCCAAGAATACATTTCAGAGAGAGGCAGCATCAACGCAGGAGAGAGATAACGCAGTTTCTGGCAGGGGTGACGCAGTACTGCAGAGAATTACATAGAGCCAGCGCAGTGTCTCTTGGAGTCAGTCTGGAGAAAGATAGAGGTTGGGGTTCTGAGCTAGGAGGGCCAAGATCCAACTTCAGATCAGCCAGATCTTCTATAGAGAAGGGTGACGCAAATCCTCTAGCTTGCCTACGCAGGCTTACGCAGATCCAGCATAAGCAATCATGCAGAGGCAGTGAGGCCTTCACCAGAGTTGTTTTTGATCAGCCGGAAACTTGCTGAGTGAGGTATATCTCATAGTTATTTTTGATGTCTAGATTTATCTAAAGGGTTTGCTAGATGTTGGCACCCCAGTTGTATTCAAGATTCTGTTTCTTAATAATACAAACACTTAGATCTGCTGCACCGGTTTTCCCAAGTTGGGTTTTTCCGTGACCTTAGTCCAAAAATCACTGTGTCAATGTGGTTGTTTTTCATTATATTTTGTTCAGATTGTTTCAGCACTTAGATTTTATTCTGCAGCATTATTTGTGTAGACTGCTTCAGTAATTACTTTGGTATTTCAATGAAATGAAATAATTATCAAAATAATAGGAGAAGTAATTCAGATTTGTTGTAGTAGGAATCCAGATCTAGGATTTTTCACATGGTTTCAGAGCTTATTTAAGCTGAAGTGCAGGAGAAACAAAGAGAACCAGCAGATCAACGCTGAAGAGTCTGGGATTTGCGTAATTTGCAGAATATCCTCCCAAAAAATTATGTTGTCCAGGCCAAAAGGGCATTCTAGTGCAGAAAAAGCTCCCTCTGAGAAAGTTGACAGAGGGTAAGTTTTTTAGTTGTAGACATAGTATTAAAAACCAGCCAGCTTGAACCGGAAACCGGTCAAACCGGCAGGTTCACTAGCTGACCAGGTCAAACTGGTAGAAAAACAAGGTTCAACCCTCCTCGTCGCCAAAAAAACCGGTTCAACTGGTGTAACCAGCCAGTTTAGGATGGAATCGGTTGGTTCATTGCCAGGCCAACTATGGACCCCACATAATGCAAATTTTTGAGTTTTGGAGCTTTTTTGAGGGAAATTTAGGGTTGTTTTCCTCCAAAAATATCCCCTCTAAGAAAAGCATGCCTACCCTCTCATTTTCCTGACACATCCTATTGGCAATTAATGGTAATGATACATACTATTGGCATGCCTACCCTCTCTAAGTTTCACTTTTATCCTTTTACTTAAATTTTTAACATTACCATGAAATGAATTAGGATGTTTAAGTGTGGTTTCGACCTCATTGGATTTCATATGGAGAAACTAGAATTTTAGATTTCACACAAAATTTAGCAGACTTAATGGTTTTCAAGGTTTCATGGTTTGGGGGTTTGCAATGTTTCCATTTGATTCTATCATGTGTAAGGGAATGAGATTGGCATTTGATCAAGAGCATGAAGTCCTTTAAGAACCTTGATGTTGGGGGCATTGATTATTGAGCTTTGTTGATGTTGGTGGTATTGATTGTTGAACTCCCCTATCGTGGCCTTAACAAGAATGTACCCTTCACCCAAAAGAAAAAAACTGGTTAGGCATGCTAATCTTTTTCTACAGCATTTTAAGGTTGAGGAGATGAACCCTTCACTCAAACCAAAATCATTGGTTAGGCATGTTAAACTTTTTCAATTTCTATCATGTTACAAGGTTGAGCAATCCAAGTCCGAAGACTTTGAGCTAGATGATGTTTATGTATCTCTTGTTGATGATCCCATTACTAGTAGCGACGAATCAATGATGAGTTTCATGAGAGACCATGTTGCTCAGTGATTTGTAGTTTTGATGTCTATTTTTTCTACTACTAAAGTTGTACACGAGTTTTAGGAGTCCTCAAACTCTGAGCCATATTATTTATGTAGCTCATGTCGATGATACCTTGTCTAGTAGTGGTGATGATTTTGATCAAGATGAGGAGTGATCATGTTGTTGATCACTAATATGTAGTCTTGTATTAGGCCAATGGCCTCATAGCTTGTAGCATTGTTTTGGACTTTATGGGCCATTTGGAGCCTCATTGCTTATGTATTTTTCGATGATATGTATTGCACTCGGTGCCATTTCGATATATCCATCTTTACATGGTATATAAATGAGAAAACTTTGCATATTTTGTCTCTATTGGCTTGGAATCATGGTTGCAAATCTTAAAAATAGTTTTTTTTATTAAAAAATAATTATTTAATGTATTTTTTTAAAAACCGGTTCATTTAAACCTGACCAGTACCGGTTAGACCGGTTCCAGTTTAGTTACCGGTTCATTAGGTCCACCGGTTCAGTCACCAGTTCTGGTTTTTATGACTATGGTTGCAGAAGAGGCAGCGTATCTGAAGGACGCAGTTATTGCACAGCAATAAAAGCTGGTGCATAAGCATCAAAAAATTCTGAAAAACACAATTGAGGATTTCTTGACCTCAGAGGGTTTCTTACTCAAAGAAACTCAGTTTTTTCCCGTGCAGCAACAGAAGAAGTGACTTACTCCTCAAGGAGTGTGTAAGTCAAGCTGAGCAGAGGGTTAGAGCAAGGTATGGGCAATTGAGGAGATGGCCAGCAACGGACTGCGCGACCAAGATAGATTGGAGGGTGCCTCCAACTATGTTATCTAGAAATCAAGGATAGAATTTCTCCTTGATGAACACGATCTGAAAGCCCTCATAGACAGCGCAGTTGCAGAACCTCTTGATGCAACACACCTGAGGCAGTCCAAGAAGAATATGGCTAGAGCCAAGCGATTGATCCTAGATGGAGTGAAGGATCATATCGTACCTCATATAGCAGCCAAAACCACTGCTAGAGAAATGTGGGTAGGGCTAGAAAAGATGTACCAAGGATCTTTCGAGCAGCGGAAGATGTACCTTGAAGAGAAGATGCGTGTTAGACTAGGAGGTAACTCCGCAAAATTGAATATGAATTAGATGGAGATTGTGTGTGTACTTATACATGGAGGTGAGGCTATTGGGATTCACTTCCCAATGTCTCTTGGCCTTCCTTATTTACTAAATTACAATAATATACAATCTCACCCAATCCTTTAGGATTAGGTGTCAACATTCCCCCCTTTAATCTGAAAGGATGTTGGTGAGTCCAAGCATCGTTTTGAACTTTTCAAACTTTTCTCTTCCAAGCGCTTTGGTGAAGATGTCTGCGGTCTGCTCATTTGTGGAACAATGACGTAGATGGATGGCTTTGGCCTCAACATGATGTCGAATCAGATGGTATTTTGTGTTGATGTGCTTTGTTCGATCATGGAACTTTGGGTTCTTGGTCAACTTTATTGCAGAAGTGTTGTCGATCATGAGTGGTGTTGAATGCATCTTCTTCATCTGCAAATCTTAGGATTTTCCTGAGCCACACAATTTCCTTTGTTGCTTCAACTGCTGCCACATATTCTGCCTCGGTTGTGGAAACTGTTGGAACTGACTGTTTGCGTGATCTCCATGAGACAGCTCTTGATCTAAGACTCATGGTATAACCTGAAGTAGACACCCCAGTTTCCTTGTCCCCATCAAAGTCTGAATCAGAGAATCCGATCAAGCTGAAATCGCCTACCCGTGTATATTTGAGTCCAAAGTCTTGAGTCCCCTTCAAGTACTTTAGAACTCTTTTTGCAGCAGACCAATGTCCTTCACACGGTTTTTGCATAAACCTGAAGAGGATTCCAACAACAAATGAGATGTCTGGTCTGGTGGTAGTCAGGTAGATAAGACTTCCTACACGCTGTCTATACTTCATTGCATCTTCGAATTCCTTCCCTTCAATGGATGTGAGCTTCAAGTTTTGTTCCATTGGAGTGGTTAAGGGATTGCATTCATCCATGCCAAACTTGTTCAAAAGATCTCCAATGTACTTCTTTTGAGAAAGAAATATAAATTTAGGATGTTGAGTTACTTCAATACCCAAATAGTAATGAACATAACCCAAATCAGTGATTTCAAAACCTTTCTTCAATTCTTTCTTTATGGATGCAATATAACTCTCATTGTTCCCCGTCATCAAAAGATCATCTACATACACCACAAGATATACAAATGTTTTTCCAACTTTCTTAACAAACAAAGTTGCATCATCGAGATCAAAATGTTTGAAGTCAAGTTTTAGAAGATGCTCAGTTAATTTCTCATAACAGGCTCGCGGTGCTTGCTTGAGGCCATACAAGGATTTTATAAGCTTGCATACTTTGTGTTCTTGGCCTTTCACAACAAATTCTTCTGGCTAGGACATAAAAACTTTCTCCTTTAGATCTCCATTCAAAAAGGCGGTTTTTACATCCATCTGATGGACTTTCCATCCCTTCTGAGCTGCTAGGGCAAAGAGTGTCCGGATGGTGGCCCATTTTGCTGTGGGAGCAAAAGTTTCTTCATAATCAACCCCTTCTTTCTGTGCAAAACCTTTTGCCACAAGCCTGGCTTTGTGCTTGTCAAGTGATCCATCTGCTTTGTACTTGTTCTTGTAGACCCACTTATAACCAATTGGTTTGGTTCCCAAAGGAGGATCAACCAGCTTCCAAGTGCCATTCTTTATCAAGGCATCATACTCCTTTTGCATCGCTTCATTCCATTCGTCATAAGAAGTGGCTTCTTTGAAGGCAGTTGGTTCATGATCTGTAGACAAACTCAATTCACAGTTATAAGCAATATCCATATCAACAGGTGAATCAGAATTATCCACATCACCTTCGTTTTGTCTAGTGGAACTTCTTGTTCCTGTCTTTCCAACCTCATCAAGACAAACATTTTCTAGTGTCTTTGTCAACCATTTGGGGGGATCTTTCTGAGATGGCCCAGGTTACTCATTTGACTAAGTTGGAATTGAATGAAGATTCAATCTCTCAATTTTGTCAATCACATCGTTCAAGGTGTCATCCGTGGTTGGTTCTTCATGTGGGGGAGAGAGTGCCTCGGGAAATGATTCCATAGATTGATTTAGTATAGGAATCCCCCCTTCAAGATGTGGAATCTGATTATCAAATTCTTAAAAATACTTTGCATGTGTGAATCTATCAAGGCGATCAAGTTGCCGCTCAACAACATTGTCAGTCTTGGAAGACTCAAGGAATATGACATCTCTTGCTATTACAAACTTCTTATTGACTTCATCATAGAGACGATATCCTTTGGAGGTATTGGAATACCCCAAGAAGATACATTTTCGACTTCTAGTACCAAGTTTATTCCTTTGTACCTTGGATATCAAAGCATAATAGGTAGAACCAAAGACCCTGAAATGCTTTACCGAAGGAATGTGGCCATGCCACATTTCATAAGGAGTTTTGTTTTTGATTGAATTTGAAGGACACCTATTCTTTATGTATACAGCACATAGAACTGCATCAGCCCAAAACGTCAATTTTACATTCTTAAAAAACATCATGGAGCGAACCATATTTAAAATTATCTTGTTCATTCTTTTAGCTACAACGTTCTGTCGGGGATTATAGGGCATAGTTTTTTGATGTTTGATCCCATGTTGACGAAGATAATTTTCAAATTCGTTTGAAGTGTACTCTTTTCCATTATCAGTACGCAAAGAGCCAATATGAGTTTGTGCATCATTTTCAATCCATGCATGAAAATTCTTGAATGTTTGAAAAGCATCAGATTTGTTCTTCAATAAGTAAACCCAACACATTCTGGTTTAATCATCAATAAATGTCATCATATATTTATTTCCATTTGCAGAAGCAACAAGCATAGGGCCACATAAATCTGAATGAATAAGCTCAAGTTTTCTATGTGCTTTGGAATGTGAATCATGAAATGGCTATTTGCTATGCTTTCCTAGAATACAGACATCACATTGCTTAAGTTTCCCAGGAATTGTAGGTAGTCCATTAACACCATTTTTCTTCAACAATCGAAGGTTGTCATAGTTTAAGTGTCCAAATCTAGCATGCCATAAAAGACTTGATGGGAACGTACCTTCATCATGATGTGAACTGAATGCAAAGTTTTGTGCATGAGCAGAGGAGCCTTGCAGCTTCAAGAGTCTTCCTTCTTCTATTCCCTCCATGACAAGTGAGCGATCTGATGCTTTTCTGACCTCAACCTTGCCATCAAACATGTGAATGGAGTGTCCTTGTTGGCGGATGTGGACCAAGGACAACAAGTTTCTCCTCAACTCAGGGAGGTATAGAATCTCATGTAGAAGATGATCTGGAAGACCAGGCAACTTAAGCCTGATTGTGCCAAGCCCTGATGGCTTGAGTTTGGATTTATCTGCGAAGTATACTGCTCCATCAACTTTGTAATATCCCGTTTCGGGGATATCTCTAAAACACGGCAAGCTCCAACCAGAGATAGACTGGGAGGGCATTTACCGGATATTCCGCCTCTGAAAAGAGGACGAGATTCGGAGGCTACCTGGCCCTTTCCAGACTCTGTCTAAGAGTGAAAGATAAACACACCAAGTGGTATAGAACTAGAATGCTAAAAATATATATAAATAACAGTGCAGCAGACATATAATAGCAGAGAAAGAAAATATGGTAACTCATCCAGAAACATAGAGAGGAAATGCTAAGCCATTTTATTAATCTGAGAAATATAATGAAGTACAATAAGTGATCAGAGTGATGGCACCTAATCTTGGTCAAGACAAGTGAAGAAACACTCTCAGAAAATACAAGAAATGGCTGCTCTATGAACTACGTCCCTACTGTTGGAAAACTGCCATGTAGCTACTACTGCTGGAATGGACTGAAGACTAGGGGCTGATCCCCTTGCCGGAATGAGCTGAAAATCTGCAAACCTCCTCTACTCACCAATCCGGACAAAACCCAGAAACCATATAAAAAATGGCCAACCCCCGAAAACCACCAAAAAATACCTCCTCAAGGAATTACGCTGGCCTCCAAGGCTCTGCGCAGAGGCTAAATGAAAATAGCTGAAACACCACCTCAAAATCCACCAAAATCCTCCTACAGGCAAAGGTTGACCCTCTGCTCAAAATCCCGGCTGACTCTCCTGTAGAAATCCCAATCCGGAATACCTCCAAAATGGACTGCGTCCTCTCTCCCAATGACTGCGCAGTCTCTATGATAGCCCAGCTCCGCAACAAACCCAAACAACAAAACCTCCCGCAAAATGCTGAAGAAAATACCTTGCCCGAGCAGGCACTCGAAGTCCCCCGGGGCTAAGGGCGAGATCTCCGACCGGAGACACTCAATGCACTAAACAGTGTTGCAGACAGGCTAAACAGCCAGCGTGCTCAAGAAGACAAAACGTCTAGCTCAAAATCACCCACAATAGAATGAATGAAATGAGGAGGCTCCTCCATCTTTTATAACGTTGGTTTCCCTCTAAAACCCCAACATAGCCTCTCTCTCCTCCACGTGCTCATCCTCATCTGCGCAGAAGCTTCTAGAGTGTACGTAGGCCCCCCTCCTCTACGTGGTGTTTGGCCCCCTTGGCTCCCCCCTTAAGTCACAACGTTGTGCTACTAGGTGGATGTCTTATTTCACTTAAGTGAGTTAGACCCTCTCCACTCCCTTTTTATTTATTTACAAACTATAGACGGCAAAACTAAACAAAATCGAATATTCCAATTAGCTGTCGCTAATTAGGAATATTACAATCTCCCCCAGCAGAATGTTGCTTGTCCTCAAGCAACTGAAGTGATGGATGCTGCAAAATTTTCTCACTCTCCCAAGTGGCATCCTCATCTGGCAAATTCTTCCACCTCACCAAGGATTCCTGGACTGTCCTGCTCTGTAACTGCCTCTCCCTGGTATCAATAATGGCCTCTGGCTGCAACACCAAGTGCCCCTCATCATCCGTAGGTGGTAGCTCCTCTGTCACTGTCACCAGCTGCCCTAGCGCCTTCTTCAGGCATGATACATGGAAAATGTTGTGGATCTTGCTGCCTTGGGGCAACTCCAACTCATACGCAACCTGCCCAATCCTGCGTATCACCCTGTATAGCCCGTAAAAGTGAGGCTTGAGCTTCTCAGCCCCCTTCTACTTCAGCGATGACTGTCGGTATGGCTGTAATCGTAGGTAGACCAAGTCGTTATGGCTGTCGGCATACAGCTTCTGCTGGTTTTGTGCTGTAGCCATATTGTCCTTGAGAGCTCGGAGGATGTCCTGACTCTCTTGGATCCAAATCTTGGCTCTAGGAGCCTTACTAGCACCGAACATCACATCCGCAAAAGATAAGGAATGGTACCCATACAAAGCATAGAACGGTGATGTACCAATGGACATGTGATGTGTCGTGTTGTAGCAATACTCCCCCAAATGCAACCATCTCAACCATGCTCGCTGCTGCCCACTAACATAGTTACGCAAGTAGCCCTCCAGCCACTTGTTAACTATCTTCGTCTGTCCATCCGTCTGTGGGTGATAACTGGTACTCGGTGTCAACTCCGTCCCCACTAGCCGGAAAAGCTCCTGCCAAAATCTGCCCATAAAGCGGCTGTCCCTATCATTGATGATGGTCTTAGGAAGACCATGCAGCTTGAAAACCTCTCTGAAGAACAGCTCGGCCACCTGTGCTGCTGTGTAATGTGCGAATATGGCGAAAAAGTGTGCATACTTTGTCAGCCGATCAACGACGACAAAGATACAATCCTTGCTCTGCACCATGGGCAACCCTGTGATGAAGTCCATCGATATGCTCTCCCATTTCCCCTCCGGAATGGGAAGAGGCTGCAACAATCCTACGGGATGGCTCATCTCCCCCTTGTTCCTCTGACAAACATCGCACTCCCTGATGTGCTGGAGTACGTCCTCCTTGAGGCCCTTCCATGAGAACCTCTCTCTAATGGCCCTGTAGGTTTTGGTAAACCCCTAATGGCTTGCCAATGGAGAATCATGTGATGCCTGGAGTATCTTCTTCTTAAGCTGAGATCCCTCAGTCAAGAAGATCCTATCCCTGTAGTAGATGATCTCATCAATCACCCTGTAGCTGTCATCTGCCACTTGTCCATCTAGCACCTCACATGCAAATCTGTCCTTGGAGTACTCCACTAAAAGTCGAGCCCTCCAATCTGTATCCAAGCACATACGAGATAACGTGGCTGGTCTACGTGAAAGGGCATCTGCTACCACGTTATTCTTACCCTTGACATACTCAATGTCAAAGTCATATGCTTGGATCTTACAGTTCACTTCTGCTCCAAAAAGAACTTGAGGCTGTTGTGATCAGTCCTCACCCTAAACCTGTTCCCAACCAAATACTGCCGGAATTTGGCCAAGGCATGC
This sequence comes from Pinus albicaulis, assembly GCA_034641835.2. Classification (NCBI taxonomy): domain Eukaryota; kingdom Viridiplantae; phylum Streptophyta; class Pinopsida; order Pinales; family Pinaceae; genus Pinus; species Pinus albicaulis. The sequence continues at coordinate 679,107,810 of CM076580.1, read as the reverse complement.
ATGATGGCCAACATCTCCTTGTCGTATATAGAATACAACTTCTCAGGCGGAAGGAGCTTCCGGCTCTCAAAGGCTATAGGGTGTCCTCCCTGCATCAATACTGCGCCGATCCCCTCTCCCGACGCATCACACTCCAAGACAAATGGCTGCGTAAAATCCGGCAATGCAAGCAATGGGCAGCTACTCATCACCTCATTGAGCTTATCAAAGGGTCGCTGCGTTGTATTTGACCAACTGAATGCCCCCTTCTTCGTCAAATCTGTAAGGGGTGCAACAAGTTGTGAGAAACCTTTAATGAACTTCCTGTAATAGGTACATATCCCAATGAACCCTCGAAGTTCCGTCACGTTCCTCGGCTCCGACCAATCTCTGATGGCTCTAATCTTCTCCTCATGGACTCTCACTCCGTCCACCTCAATAATGTGACCCAAATACAGCATCTCTGTCATCCCAAACTCACACTTGGAGAGCATAGCATAGAACTGTTGCTCTTCCAAGATGCGTAGTACTGCCTCTATATGCTGGAGATGCTCCTCCCAAGTCCTGCTATATATGAGTATGTCATCGAAGAAGACCAATACAAACTTCCTCAAATGACTACGGAAGATATGGTTCATGCAAGACTGAAAGGTGGCTGGTGCATTGGTCAGTCCAAAAGGCATAACCAGAAACTCAAAGTGCCCATAATGACACCTGAAGGCAGTCTTGGGAATGTCCTGTTCTCTCACGTGAATCTGATGGTACCCTGATCTCAAATCAATCTTCGAGAAGAACTTAGCTCCTCTCAGCTCATCCATCAATTCATCGATCCTGGGTATAGGATACCTGTTCTTCAGGGTCTTCTTGTTCAGGGCCCTGTAATCAATGCACATCCTTAAGGTGTCGTCCTTCTTCTTCACCAACACTACGGAAGAAGCAAATGGACTCGTGCTCGGTCTGATGTGCCCAAGAGCCAGCAACTCCTGGATGGCCCGCTCAATCTCATCCCGATAGACTTTGGGATGCCTATAGAGGGTAGTGATCACCGCTTGAATACCCTGCTCAAGCTCAATGGTGTGCTCAAACCCTCGATCCGATGGCCGACCTGGTGGTATATCCCCAAATACTACATCATGCCTGTCAAGAATGGCCTGTATATCCGGATGAACTGCCCGACCGGTGGTCTCTGCCTCTGATGCCCGCAACTCAACCGCCCACTCTATGTCTCCCTTAGGAAAGTCTGCCTCCATCCGGTGCGCCGAAACTGTCTGAGGTGGGTAAGTGTGCATCCCGCGGATCTTCTCATGCTTCCCGGTCTTCTTGTCATCCCACTCCATCTCTAAGGCCTCCCAATCTGTGGTGACCTTCCCCAGAGTAATCAACCATTGAACACCCAATACCACATCTCCATCAACCTCCTAGTAAACTCGGCATATGTCGTCACTGCAGAGTGTCCGAGTGTAACCATCCCATGGAACCACCAGTCCTGGGCCTCACTATCCAAATGTAATGTCGCCACCTTGATGGCCTCCGTCTCCGACATTTGGTTAAGATGTGGAAATAGATATCCAGCTTCTCCACCCAAGACTTTGCCGAACTGTTTGATGATCCATCAAACGTAGGCAAATGGTATCTGCTAGAGGCACGGTGGGAATCTCCATCATGATAATGTCGGTGCCATCTATGATGGTTGCGGGGTCTACTATCCCGCTGGAGCTGAACGAAATCTCTGAATGTGAGAGCATCCCTAAACTCCTGCCCGTAGGCCTGATACTCTGCAAATACTCGTCTAAGTGTCCAGGCTCTACCTCCTGCTGGGCTCCTGCCCCTGTGTCTACTCCCAAGAAAGTGGGCATGGTAGAGCGGGTAGGTGCACGAGAAGCCATCGGCTGAGGGGTATCACGCTGAGCAGCACCCTGCTCTGGCAAGTGGTGGGATGTACCTGATCCCTCTCCTACTTGGAAAACCGCGGAGTCTCACGCTGTCTCGCCTCTACAGCAGTGAATCTCTGACCCATCACCTCAACCTGTCCGGCTAATTCCTGCACTGATTTGAGGAGCTGGTCTGCAAATCTCTTCCCGTCCTCATCTGCCATCGGAATCCCCAACTCTGAATCTAACACAGGCTCCTCCTGCTCTGCGTCTGTCACAGATTCTTCCTGTTCTGTGTGCACCACTCGAACACAGTCTCCCTCTCCGTAGGTGTTCCCCAACCTACGCTCACGGTCTCTGTACTTCCTGCCTCTATAACAAATATATGGTCTTTTCCTCGGTGTCATAGACCACAGGCTGAGCCAAAACTATGCTCTGATACCACTGTAATATCCCGTTTCGGGGATATCTCTAAAACACGGCAAGCTCCAACCAGAGATAGACTGGGAGGGCATTTACCGGATATTCCACCACTGAAAAGAGGACGAGATCCGGAGTCTACCTGGCCCTTTCCAGACTCTGTCTAAGAGTGAAAGATAAACACACCAAGTGGTATAGAACTAGAATGCTCAAAAATATATATAAATAACAGTGCAGCAGACATAATAGCAGAGAAAGAAAATACAGCAACTCATCCAGAAACATAGAGAGGAAATGCTAAGCCATTTTATTAATCTAAGAAATATAATGAAGTACAATAGGTGATCAAAGTGATGGCACCTAATCTTTCTCAAGGCAAGTGAAGTAACACTCTTAGAAAATACAGGAAATGGCTGCTCTATGAACTCGTCCCAGCTGCTGGAAAACTGCCGTGTAGCTACTACTGCTGGAATGGACTGAAGACTAGGGGCTGATCCCTTTGCCGAAATAAGCTGAAAATCTGCATACCTCCTCTACTCACCAATCCGGACAAAACCCAGAAACCATATCAAAAATGGCCAACCCACGAAAACCACTAGAAAATACCTCCTCAAGGAATTACGCTGGCCTCCAAGGCTTTGCGCAGAGGCTAAATGAAAATAGCTGAAACACCACCTCAAACTCCACCAAAATCCTCCCACGGGCAAAGGTTGACCCTCTGCTCAAAATCCCGGCTGAATCTCCTGCAGAAATCCCAATCCGGAATACCTCCAAAATGGACTGTGTCCTCTCTCCCAGTGACTGCGCAGTCTCTATGATAGCCCAGCTCCGCAACAAACCCAAACAACAAAACCTCCCACAAAATGCTGAAGAAAATACCTTGCCCGAGCAGACACTCGAAGTCCCCCGAGGCTAAGGGCGAGATCTCCGACCGGAGACACTCAATGCACTAAACAGTGCTGCAGACAAGCTAAACAGCCAGCATGCTCAAGAAGACAAAACGTCTAGCTCAAAATCACCCACAATAGAATGAATGAAATGAGGAGGCTCCTCCATCTTTTATAACGTTGGTTTCCCTCCAAAACCCCAACGTAGCCTCTCTCTCCTCCACGTACTCATCCTCATCTGCACAAAAGCTTCTAGAGTGTACGTAGGCCCCCCTCCTCTACGTGGTGTTTCGCCCCCTTGGCTCCCCCTTAAGTCACAACGTTGTGCTACTAGGTGGATGTCTTATTTCACTTAAGTGAGTTAGACCCTCTCCACTCCCTTTTTATTTATTTACAAACTATAGGCGGCAAAACTAAACAAAATCGAATATTCCAATTAGCTGTCGCTAATTAGGAATATTACAAACTTTGTCAGTAAATTCTTCAAAAAAAATATTTTCTAAATGTCATGTGACATGTTGCTCCTGAATCTAGCAACCAATCATTTCTCCAAGAAGTAAATGGAACATCAAACACATTTTCAGTTACTCCATTTTTACAATGTGCTACAACATAATGAGCAGATTCAGGTGCTTTACCTTTGTCTCTATCACGAGTTTTACCTTTTTCTTGATTTCTTTGTTGCTCAATTTTATCCCAAGGCAGCTTACATGTAGATGCATCATGCCAGTCTTTATTGCAGCGTATGCAATGAAGATCAGATTTTTCAGTTTGAGTTTGTCTTCCCCACCTTCCTCTGAAATTTCTTCTTTCTCTTCCTCTTCGGCCACCTCTTCCTCTGGAAGAATCTTGAGCATGACTCTTCTCTCTATGTGCAAAGCATACAGCCTCTTCAGAAGACAAAGGGGTTGTCATCTTTCCAAAAGCTTTCTCTCTTTCTGCAAACTTTTTCTCAAGGGAATCAAAGGTGATTTTCACAAGGTTTCCACTTGCTTGCAATGACTCAAGATAATGTGAGTAAGTCGGATACAATGCCGTAACATATGCTATGAGAGGTATATCAACTTCTACACCAGTGTTCTTAATATCATGCATGACAGATCTTACTTCTGAAGCTAAAGCAAGAGGGTCATCATTTTTCAATTCAAGACTGAACAACTTAATCATTAATTGAACAATTTCAAGTTCTGAACGTGAGTCATAGAGTTCTTTTAGCTTGCTCAAGGCTTCATAAGCATTCGAAAATGGTGTAATATGGCAACTCACCTCTTCATTTACGGAAGCTGCAATCAAACCATAGGCCTTGCAGTTCTTGTTTTCCCAAATGGCGATCTCCTTGTCTGAAGTGGGCTTTGTTGGTGGAAGGTCTCCTTCTCCTTCACAAAGTCCTCTCCACAGCTCAGTAAAAATGAGAGTGTGCTTGATTTTCCGAGACCATTCAGGGTAGCTTTCCTTGCTAGAGAGAACAACTCCTACAATAGATATGAGAGAATGCATTCTTTTGAAGAAAAAAAATACTTCGCTGTCACGGTAAAAACTCAATTCTGCAAAAAAAATTATTTATTTATTTATTATTATTTTTTTTAATTTGGGGAAAATAGAGGTATTATCTGAGGGAGGTATTTTCTGGGGGAGGTGTTTTCTAGGGAAGGTGTTTTCCAGGGGGGTGTTTTCTGAGGAAGGTGATTACTGGGGGAGGCCAAACTATGTAAAAAATCATAATGATATTATGGCCGAATTATAAAAAAAAACGCGGAGAGAACGATTGGGTGGGGAGGGTGGGTTGGGAGGGGTGGGTGGGGAGGGTGGGTTGGAAGGGGTGAGTTGCTGTGAGCAGGTGGGGAGGGTCGAGCGGCCGTGAGAAGGGAGGGGAGGGCAGGTGAGGGGGATGGGGAGGGCAAGTGAGGTGGGTGGTCGTGAGCGGGGAGAGTGGGTGGGGAGCGTGGTCGTGAGGAGGGGGTGGGGGTTTGTGTGAGGGCAGGAATCTGTGTGAGGGGTGAGGACTGTGAGCTGAGAGCGACTGTGAGGGGGCAGGGGCCGAGGGGTCGTGGGCTGTGAGGACTGTGAGTTGAGAGCGACTGTGAGGAGGCGGGGGCTGAGGGGCCGTGGGCTGAGAGCGACTGTGAGGGAGAGCGATGGGGTAGCGACAAGAGGTCTGTGGGTGGGGAAGGGAGCTGAGCGGGTGAGGGAGCGATGGGTGAGTGTGAGCGTGAGGGAGGGCAGAGGAGTGTGAGGGAGAGCGAAGGGATGTGAGGTGACTATGAGTTGAGAGAAGAAAAAAAAATATTTTGCACAGTGAAATTGAATGTGCAGAGAACTGTAAAAATTATTTTTATAGTAAAAACTGAATGTGCAGATAAAAATGTGGCAGAATTTGTAGCAAAAAAAAACGCATAATTATTCCAGAATTGCAGAATGGCAGGAGCAGTAAAACAGAATGCCAGGAGCAGTAAAAAAACTGAATGCACAATGACAGTCTGCAAAAATGCAGAACATGAGGGAGTTACACCAAAGGCAGGAATGCCAAAAATGGGACTAGCTCTGATACCATGTCAGACCAGGAGGTAACTCCGCAAAACTGAATATGAATTAGATGGAGATTATGTGTGTACTTATACATGGAGGTGAGGCTATTGGGATTCACTTCTCAATGTCTCTTGGCCTTCCTTATTTATTAAATTACAATAATATACAATCTCACCCAATCCCTTAGGATTAGGTGTCAACAATGCGGAATATCAGGATGAAGAAGGGAGAGCGTTTTGACTCCTTCTTGTCTCGGATTCAGGAATACCGAAATCCACTGTTTGCAGTAGGATCTGCTCCTAAAGACTCAGAGCTAGTAAGGCTCATGCTGAACTTTGTTTCAGAAGATTATCAAGTCTTTGTCCAAAGTATATTGGGCAAAGAAAAGCTTCCAGGATGGGAAGCAATGTGGGTAGCATTACAGCAAGAGGAGTTGAGGAGACATCTCCTGAAAATCCACTTGGTGGATAGCAGTAGTTCAAAGGTCAAGAAGGAGGAAGAAGACATCACTGCCCTTGCATAAAAAGGGCAACCGAAGCAGGAGAAGAAAGATCTATCTAAGATCAAGTGCTTCCGGTGTGGGGAAATGGGGCATTATGCCACACAATGTCCTCTTAAGAAAAAGGATAAAGAGGAGAAGGAAGATCCACATGCAGGAGCTGCCAAGATTGAGGCAGAGAAAGATTGTGTTATGTTAGCCCATATTCCAAAAGGAGAAAAGTGGGCTAATTTGGATTTGTAGATCCAGAATCTACCAGGAGGCAGGATCCTTGAGTATTTCCGAACTCTTGGATCACATGTGAGCTACGAAAACCTAAAGACAGTAGCAGGATGGACAGTTGCAGCAGAAGATGATGAGATGATGCAGTGACTAGCAGTCATAGAGCCTGATCAACGCAGAGAGGCAGCAGCAACAACGCAATGCATACTGGTGCAGCACAGTGCAGAGCAGCAACAATGCAATATCTTCAGAGAGCTAGCGCAGAAACTAGCAGCAGTCAGTCTCATTCTTCAGTTTCAGACTTACTTGTCCAATTTCGGATGTTTTTCTGTTTCAATTAGCAACAATGCAGCAGCAGCAGCAATAGATGAGCAACAGCAGCGCAGTGCACAGAGGGGCAGCGCAATGCAGATTAGTGCTCACGCAGTACAGAGCAGTGCACACGCAGTGCAGCAACATGGTTGCAGAATTTAGAGGGAGCTGCAGTACAGTGGCAGTTGGCAACAATATGCAGAGTCAGCAGTAGTACAATTGCAACATTTTTTGTACAGTGTTGGTGAGCAGCATCAACAGCACAGCAACAGATGTTACAGAAGTTAGATCAACAACACATTGAGTTGTCTTGCTAGAGCACTTTCCTCGCTAAGAGGGAGTGTTGATTTGTGGTAGCATCGAATATGCTCTAGCCTTGTAATTTTGCATATAGGCTAAGACACATGTATTCGATAAAACCCAGAAATGGTTTTGGAAAATTCCACTTAGAGATGATTTAATTAAAATAATTCATCGTTTTTTAATGTTTTCCTAAGTCTAAACTTAGGGAAACTGATTAATTAAAGGGTATTAATTAAATCAAGTGTGAATCTTCTAGATAAAGTCATGGATCACCTACAAGTTAATCTTAGCCCTTGATTATGTTTTAACCTTGGTCGTTGAAGAGTCAACGAAAGATTATAAGAAGGAGGGTGAGGGGCCTATGGAAAATACACTTGACACTTGAGCCATTGAGCATTTTCGAATTCGTGTGAGAAAACACAGCTTTTTTATCAAAAACAAATCAGTAGGGCTGGGTTTGCTACGTGATTTGATTCAGTGATCAGATCCAGAGAGGGGCAGAAGCAGAGACTGGTCAGGAGGGCCAAGAATACATTTCAGAGAGAGGCAACATCAACGTAGGAGAGAGACAGTGCAATTTCTGGCAAGGGTGACGCAATTACTGCAGAGAATTACGCAGAGCCAGCACAGTGTCTCTTGGAGTCAGTCCAGAAAAAGATAGAGGCTGGGGTTCTAAGCCAAGAGGGCCAGGATCCAGCTTCAGATTAGCCAGATCTGCTACAGAGAAGGGTGACGCAGATCCAGAGGGCTTCACCAACGTTGTTTTTGATTAGCCGGAGACTTGCTGAGTGAGGTATATCTCACAGTTATTTTTGCTGTCTAGATTTCTCTAAAGGGTTTGCCGGATGTTGGCACCCTAGTTGTTTTCAAGATTTTGTTGCTTAATAATACACACCCTCAGATGTGCTGCACCAGTTTTCCCAAGTTGGGTTTTTCCGGGGACTTAGTCCAAAAATAACTTTGTCAATGTGGTTGTTTTTCATTGTATTTTGTTCAGATTGTTTCAGCACTTAGATTTTATTCCGCAGCATTATTTGTGTAGACTGCTTCAGTAATTACTTCGGTATTTCAATGAAATGAAATAATTATCAAAATAATAGGCTAAGTAATTCAGATTTGCTGCAGTAGGAATCCAGATCTAGGATTTTTCACATGGTATTGGAGCTTATTTAAGCTGAAGTGCAGGAGAACCAGCAGATCAACGCTGAAGAGTCTGGGATTTGCGTAATCTGCAGAAGACCCTCCCAGAAAATTACATTGTCTAGGCCAGAAGGGCATTCTAGTGCAGAAAAAGCTCCCTCTGATAGAGTTGATAGAGGGGTAAGTTTTTCAGTTGCAAAAGAGGCAGCGTAGCTGAAAGACGCAGTTATTGCACAACAGTAAAAGTTGGTGCATAAGCGTCAGAAAATTCTAAAAAACACAGCGCTGAAGAGTCTGGGATCTGCGTAATCTGCAGAAGACCCTCCCACAAAATTACGTTGTCCAGGCCAGAAGGGCATTCTAGTGCAGAAAAAGCTCCCTCTGAGAGAGTTGACAAAGGGGTAAGTTTTTCAGTTGCAGAAGAGGCAACGTAGCTGAAGGACGCAGTTATTGCACAACAGTAAAAGTTGGTGCATAAGCATCAGAAAATTCTGAAAAACATAGTTGGGGATTTCTTGACCTTAGAGGGTTTCTTACTCAAAGAAACTCAGTTTTTTCCCGTGCAGTAGCAGAAGTAGTGACTTACTCCTAAAAGAGTGCGTAATTCAAGCTGAGCAGAGGGTTAAAGCAAGGTATCGACAGTTGAGGAGATGGCCAGCAACGAACTGTGTGACTAAGATAGATTGGAGGGTGCCTCCACTTATGTTATCTGGAAATCAAGGATAGAATTTCTCCTTGATGAACACGACCTGAAAGCCCTCATAGACAGTGCAGTTGCAGAACCTCTTGATGCAGCACACCTGAGGCAGTTCAAGAAGAATATGGCTAGAGCCAAGTGATTGATCCTAGATGGAGTGAAGGATCATATCGTACCTCATATAGCAGCCAAAACCACTGCTAGAGAAATATGGGTAGGGCTAGAAAAGTTGTACCAAGGATCTTCCGAGCAGCGGAAGATGTAGAGAAGATGCGGAATATCAGGATGAAGAAGGGAGAGCGTTTTGACTCCTTCTTGTCTCGGATTCAGGAAACCGAGATCAACTGTCTGTAGTAGGATCTGCTCCTAAACACTCAAAGCTAGTAAGGATCACGCTAAACTCTGTTTCAGAAGATTATCAAGTCTTTGTCCAAAGTATATTGGGCAGAGAAAAGCTTCTAGGATGGAAAGCAATGTGGGCAACATTACAGCAAGAGGAGTTAAGGAGAGATTTCCTGAAAATCCGCTTGGTGGATAGCAGTAGCAGTTCAAAGTTCAAGAAGGAGGAAGAAGAGAACACTGCCCTTGCATCAAAAGGGCAACCGAAGAAGAAGAAGAAAGATCTATCTAAGATCAAGTTCTTCCGATGTGGGGAAATGGGGCATTATGCCACACAATGTCCTCATAAGAAAAAGGATAAAGAGGAGAAGGAAGATCCACATGCAGGAGCTGCCAAGATTGAGGCAGAGAAATATTGTGCTATGTTAGCCCATATTCCAAAAGGAGAAAAGTGGGCTGATTTGGATTTGTAGATCCAGAATCTACCAGGAGGCAGGATCATTGAGTATTTCCGAACTCTTGGATCACATGTGAGCTACGACAGCCTAGTAGATGATGCAAAAGCTAGCAGTACTAGAGCATGATCAGCGCAGAGAGGCAGCAACAGCAGCAAAGATGAGCAGCAACAGTGTAGTGCACACTAGTGCAGCATAGTGCAGAGCAACAACAACACAATATCTTCAGAGAGCTAGTGCATAAACTAGCAGCAGTCAGTCTCATTCTTCAATTTCAGACTTACTTTTCCAATTTCGGATGTTTTTTTGTTGCAATTAGCAACAGTGCAGCAGCAACAGAGATGAGCAGCAGCAGCAGTAGATGAGCAGCAGCAACGCAATGCACAGAGGGGCAGCGCAATGCAAAGTAGTGGTCACGCAGTACAGAGTAGTGCACACGTAGTGCAGCAACATGGTTGCAGAATTTAGAGGGAGTTGCAGTACAGTGGCAGTTGGCCGCGGCATGCAGAGTCAGCAACAGTACAGTTGCAACATTTTTCGTGCAGTGTTGGTGAGTAGCATCAACAACATAGCAGCAGATGTTATAGAAGTCAGATCAACAACACATTGAATTGTCTTGCTAGAGCACTTTTCTCGCTAAGAGGGAGTGCTGATTTATGGTAGCATCGGATACGCTCTAGCCTTGTAATTTTGTATATAGGCTAAGACACATGTATTCCATAAAACCCAGAAATGGTTTTGGAAAATTCCACTTAGAGATGATTTAATTAAAATAATTAATCGTTTTTTAATGTTTTCCTAAGTCTAAACTTAGGGAAATTGATTAATTAAAGGGTATTAATTAAATCAAGTGTGAATCTTCTAGATAAAGTCATGGATCACCTCCAAGTTAATCTTAGCCCTTGATTATGTTTTAATCTGGACCGTTGAAGAGTCAATGGAAGATTATAAGAAGGAGGGTGAGGGGCCTATGGAAAATACACTTGACACTTGAGCCATTGAGCATTTTCGAAATCGTTTGAGGAGATAGTTTTTTGATCAAGAAAAAATCACTAGGGCTGGGTTTGTTAAGTAATTTGATTCAGTGATCAGATCCAAAGAGGGGCAGAAGCAGAGATTAGTCAGGAGGGCCAAGAATACGTTTCAGAGAAAGGTAGCATCAACGCAGAAGAGAGACAACGCAGTTTCTAGCAGGGGTGACGCAGTTATTGCAGAGAATTACCTAGAGCCAGCACAGTGTCCCTTGGAGTCAGTCCAGAGAAAGATAGAGGCTGGGGTTCTGAGCCAGGAGGGCCAAGATCTAGCTTCAGATCAGCCAGATTTGCTACAGAGAAGGGTGATGCAGATCTTCTAGCTTGCCTATGCAAGCTTACAGAGATCCAGCGTAAGCAATCATGCAGAGGCAGTGAGGGCTTCACCAGCACTATTTTTTATCAGCCGGAGACTTGCTGAGTGAGGTATATCTCACAGTTATTTTTTCTTTCTAGATTTCTCTAAAGGGTTTGCCGAATGTTGGCACCCTAGTTGTATTCAAGATTCTGCTGCTTAATAATACAAATCCTCAGATCTGCTGCACTAGTTTTCCCAAGTTGGGTTTTTCCAGGGACTTGGTCCAAAAATAACTGTTTCAATGTGGTTGTTTTTCATTGTATTTTGTTCAGATTGTTTCAGCACTTAGATTTTATTCTGCAACATTATTTGTGTAGACTGCTTCAGTAATTACTTCAGTATTTCAACGAAATGAAATAATTATCAAAATAATAGAAGTAATTCAGATTTGCTGTAATATTCCTTTTGTTGGTGTCACCGATGACAGAGCTAGGATGGACTTCTAGAGTCAGAAGCAGACTGGTCACAGGTACAAGTTAGTGTCATCAGTGGGCCCAGGGGCTTTTTGGAGGAGTTTTGAGGAGTTTCTATGCGGTCGGGTGCCATTCGCTTGATATATTCCATCATCCGAGCAGTTTGGCTTTCGTTCCGGTGCATTCCGACAACTTTCGGATATTTGAGTTATTTGTGGGCTTAACTCAGCTGATTACGCTCAAGGTGGCATTCCGAGAGGAATACATGATGGAACACCTTAGTGTAATAGCTCATTGGAACCGGGACGAGGATACCTACATGGTGGGACAGTTGGACACATGTTTCAGTGACCAAAGGACGTGTGGTAGCCAATTTACCCTTTTCTGCATTAAAAAGGAATATTTTAGTAAGAGGGAAAAGTGCTCCATACATAAAATAATAATAAAATAATGCTCTAGAAGGCTCCAAGAGATCTATAAAATAAAAGGAGGCCATTGAGAGATATCTTTGGATCATATTATTTTCTTGTATGAGAGGTTCGAGACGTGGTTCTCTACTTCAGTCGTAGTCCCAGGACGGAAACCCTCAAGTGATTTGTGAGTGTTGGACGAAAACCCAACTCTCCTTGAGGAGACTTCATTCAAAAGTTTCACAGAGCTTCAGGGATATTGGAGTGAGGATCATTTAGATCTTCAACAGGTGCTTCAATGGATTCAGTGGTAGCTGTTGCCAGAGGGAGAGTGCAACACTTCAGTTTTGGAGGCCATCATCGTGTAGCAATGCAACAGATTGTATTGTTGGCCAGTTTTCCATCTCAGCTCTTTCTGGGTCAGATCTATATGTAAACCCCATTATTATTTATAATAAAAGCTGAGTTTCTTCCTGTTCTATGTGGTCTTGGATTGCAGTTTTTTATGTGTTTTTATTTTACATGGCAATATTTTGTTAAATGCATGTTGATTTTACGGCATAATTTCGGGTTTAAGTAAATTCATGAAAATTTAGTAAAATATCCCATTTGGGGATATTGCAGTGGTATCAGAGCCTCGATCTTGGCTCAGCCTGTGTGTTTGCCATTTTCGGTTGCAGTTATTTTGGTTATAAGGGCCTACGCAGTCATTGGAGGAGGCTCATTTGTGGGAGCTGCATTGGTGGGATTTTAGACCTGGGGTGTTGGGAAATTGATAGGATTGCATATAAGGAGCTTGGTTGGGATTTTGGAGAGAAATGATTGACAGTCGCAGCTACAGTGCCAGAAAACGAAATTGGAAGAGGGCCAAGCTACAAAGGGTTAGATTTTGAAGGTTGGAATTAGAGGAAACCCTTTCTGGGTTTTGGCCAAGGATCACCTTCCCAAATTCCTAGAATTTTCTGAGCAGTTTTCAGTGGGTAAATCAGAGGCCGAAGTCAGGCAGCAGTGTAGTCTTGGAGCAGCAGTGCAGTTTCTGGAGGAGCTTGCTATTGGAGCGGTTGGATTTTCTTGCACTCATCACCTGGTGCTTGTAGCTGGCCTTGTGCAAGTCCAACTAAACCATTGTTACTTCCATATATGTCGTTGAAACAATGAAATTTTTAAAACGACTCCTAAATCAACATAGCAATGCCTCAGTGGGTTGCGATCTAAACCAAAGACCAAAAAGATTAAACAATGAAGAAGTTAGTTCCTTGAAAAAAAACAATAGACCCTTCTCCAAGGAGGTACATAATTTGCTCCAACAAAGGCACCCGAGAAATTTACAAAAGGAGAGACAAGTGGGAAATTGGCTTTATGCACTTGGGATGGACTTAAAGAGCAGAAGATCAGAAAATGACTTTCCCATGTTGGCGAAACTAGAATCCTGTCTTCCAAAGATAGAGCAATCTGATTGGAGTTTAAATTGGGCCTTGGAGCCATCTATGCTTGCATTGGTACAAGCCAGATTCTTGGAACATCCAAGTGAAAGAGTCAAGCTTATAGCTGCCTCTTGTTTCAGTGATATTTTGAGGATAACAACACCCTTCCCTCCCTACAATGATGACATTATGAAAAGAATTTTCAGATTGATAGTAGGAACCTTTCGAGATTTGGACAACTGTGCAGGCTCTACATTTGGGAGGAAGCTTAAGGTTTTAGAAGTCATGGCCATGACCCGGTCTCATGAGATCATGTTTGACTTTGAGTGTGATGGCTTGATTCTACAGATGTTCCAATGCTTCTTCAGCATTAGGAGACATCATTCTGACACAGTCAAAGCACACATACAGTCCATCATGTCGTCATGTATGGGAGTCCATGAGGCCATTTGCTGGGAGTTGCAGACTAGGTTGTTGAGCATTTGGAGGAGAGAGCAGTTGGTCTCACCTGCTGCTTATGAACTAACCCAAAGGCTGGTTGAGCAGAACATTGAGCTTTTCAGGAGGCAGTTGACCAGGGAGGAGCTATTCCAGTTTGGTGGATCATGCAGCAGAAATGAACTGAGGAGGAAGGGACTTTGCTTCATTTGCAAAGGACCATGGGGGCCTAATCACTCATGTTTGAGAGATGCAGATGAGGTGGCAGAGGTAGAGCAGGTAGATGTTCCTTATGTATGTCAAGATGAGGACTCTTCTCTAGATGAGTCCATGGGATCAGATGATGATGCTTCTGGGGATCGAGAGCAGTCATGCGGAGTTGATGGCAGTAGGCCGGAGCTGCATTCCAGTGTGCAGGGTGAGCAGTCAGGGTAATCTACAGGAGATACTCTGGGTGATGAGTCACTTGTGACGATTCAGCCAGAGCAGCATATGATGGACCCTGAATCAGCAGAGGATACTATGCACATCATGCATGATAGTCCTTTGGGGGAGAGCCAGATGGAGGCTCACATTGAGTCTACGATGGATATGCGGCTAACCTTGGGGACAGCCACTGAGGAGGACCAGTCAGATGCACAGACACCGAGTACGGTGCTTAGGGGACTCTACAGGAGATACTCTGGGTGATGAGTCACTTGTGACGATTCAGCCAGAGCAGCATATGATGGAGCCTGAATCAGCAGAGGAGGATACTATGCACATCATGCATGATAGTCCTTTGGGGGAGAGCCAGATGGAGGCTCACATTGAGTCTATGATGGATATGCGGCTAACCTTGGGGACAGCCACTGAGGAGGAGCAGTCGATGCACAGACACCGAGTACGATGACAGCAGTTGCAGATCCATATCCTCTGGAGATGTTGGAGGTTGATGGGATAGTCCTGTAGGGGGGCAGGGGACAGCAGGAGCATTACATTGCTGATCAGAAGAGGGATGAGCTGTTGGAGATGGTGGAGGATCCATTGTTGGGCCAACACACTGATGATGTACAGATAGATGCACATGCAGTCAGCAGAGTTGTTGTACTTTCAGGGAGTAGCATTCTCCAGGAGTACATCGATGGGGCTTGCATCATATCTTGCCCACTTTGGCCCATTATAGAGGGAGGGGCCTTCTTCTACAAGTAGATTTCGTCGACAGACGAGACAAAGCAACGTGAGTTGATTATGCATTGGCGACAGCTCTCTACGCATGTTCCGTATGCAGTTGGCACTACAATGGATTCTTCTTCTAGGATAGATTGGTGGGAGATCATGAGTTGGTACCCTCTTGATGGTACGATTTTCTTCATAGGGAGCACAATAGAGCAGGGG
The DNA here is from genome assembly GCA_034641835.2 of Pinus albicaulis. NCBI lineage: Eukaryota > Viridiplantae > Streptophyta > Pinopsida > Pinales > Pinaceae > Pinus > Pinus albicaulis. The sequence continues at coordinate 679,092,709 of CM076580.1, read as the reverse complement.
CCCTTAGACATAGCAGATGTTACAGATTCCAGCTGGTAGTGGGGCACAGGTCGTCATTTCTTCGGCACTCCATCCTAATTTCAGGAGAGCAGGATCAGCGGGGGATTGAGTCAGGACTTGGATTGGAGAGAGGTGATGAGTTAGTACATAGTTGGTAGGGAAGCTTGCACAGTTAGAGGTACAACACAGAAGGAGCTAGGGAGCATTGATGCTTGTTGGCGGACTTCACTTCATGGGGAATCATCTATAGCCAGAGGCAGTGCGCACTCCGAGCCGTGGGACTTGGGCGATGATTGGCCATGGGGGCATTGGGGTCTGGGAGGATTGTTTGTTGACTCGTATAGTGAGAGATCAGTTTAGGATCCCGACATTGAGGGGTCTATTTCGAGTGGCTTGACACAGGTGCATAGTAGTACCCATGGGTTTGTATGGGATCCGGGCATTGGGTTTCAGTTGCAGCGACCAACAGGGTGGCCCACATATTTGGATTGCTTGAGGGCAAGCAATCTTGGGGCGGAAGGTCTGTAATATTCCTTTTTTTGGTGTCACCAATGATAGAGCTAGGGTGGACTTCCAGAGTTAGAAGCAGACCAGTCACAGGTACAGGTTGGTGTCATCAGCAGGCCCAGGGGCTTTTTGGAGGATTTTTGAGGAGTTTCTATGCGGTCGAGTGGCATTCACATGATATATTCCATCATCCGAGCAGTTTGGCTTTCGTTTCGATGCATTCTGACAAATTTCGGAAATTTGAGTTATTTCTGGGCTTAACTCAGCTGATTACGCTCAAGGTGGCATTCCGAGTGGAATACATGATGGAACACCTTAGTGTAATAGCTCATTGGAATCGGGATGAGGATACCTACATGGTGGGATGGTTGGACACGTGTTTCAGTGACCAGAGGAGGCATGGTAGCCGATTTACCCTTTTCTGCATTAAAAAGGAATATTTTAATAAGAGAGAAAGGTGCTCCATACATAAAATAATAATAAAATAATGCTCTAGAAGGCTCCAAGAGATCTATAAAATAAAAGGAGGAGACCATTGAGAGACATATTTGGATCATATCATTTTCTTATATGAGAGGTTCGAGACGTGGTTCTCTACCTCAGTCGTAGCCCCAGGACGGAAACCTTCGGGTGATTTGTGAGTGTTGGACAAAAACCCAACTCTCCTTGAGGAGACTTCATTCAGAAGTTTCGCAGAGATTCAAGGATATTGGAGTGAGGATCATTCAGATCTTCAAAAGGTGCTTCAGTGGATTCAGTGGTGGCTGTTGCCGGAGGGAGAGTGCAACACTTCAGTTTTGGAGGCCGTCGCCGTGTAGCAGTGCAGCAGATTGTATTGTTGGCCATTTTTACATCTCAGCTCTTTCTGGGTCAGATCTATATGTAAACCCCGTTATTATTTATAATAAAAGCTGAAATTCTTCCTGTTCTATGTGGGTATTGGATTGCAGTATTTTATGTGTTTTTATTTTACATGGCAATCTTTTGTTAAATGCATGTTGATTTTACATCAGAATTTCGGTTTTAAGTAAATTCATGAAAATTTAGTAAAATATCCCCACCCATTTGGGGATATTACATTTGCTTCAGTAGGAATCTAGATCTAGGATTTTTCACACTTTATTGATGACCACTCCAGGAAGACTTGGATCTACTTTCTAAAGACGGAGGACGAATTCTTTGACCAATTCAAGGAGTTTAAGGCTCTAGTTGATAATCTGACAGGAAAGTGGATAAAGACACTCGATCAGACAATGGTGGAGAAAACAATGTTGATTAGTGGTTGTCATTGATGTCAACCCAAGCAGCACCAGGGGCTACCCCGATCTTGCATAGGAATTTCGACTTGACAACTTACTCTATTCTGAGTCAAGGATATTTTGGATGGTTTCTACTTGTTGAGATGTTTCTGTTGATATATGGCATGCCACGTAATTCTTCAGGGCTTGAGAGATATTCGTGTTTGAAGTTAGTAACCCTAGTTAGTGGGCTAAAACCCCATGGGGTTGTAGCATGACACTAATAATTGGTTGTGGTCATTGAATTGTCAATAATTAATAATTTTTTAAGCTCCTAAAATCCCTCCAATGTTCACTTGTTGAATACCCTTTCAACCTAAGCATTTATATAAATTGTGACCAGTATATCCTCCTCATGTAAGGATTTCACTACTTATAACAGGTCATCGTGGCATTTTAGTTATAACTTTTTCTTTTTTTTGCGAAGCATCAGATGCTGAAACTTAAAACCCATTTGGGCAAAATCTTGATGAAGCTCGTGTCTGAATTTCAAATAATGGTTCGCTATATTTTCGGAGATATGATCTGAGGAAGTTAGGGTTTTTGCAGGCTCTCAAATTTCATGTCAAACAGGTGACCTTGAGAAAATCGTCATAACTTTCTCTCTGAGCATTGGATTCAAATTTCGTAAGTGACAGAAAGAGGACGGGTTGTAGTTTGTTGTGTATCATTTTCAGAACCAAAAGTTGAAACAGTGACACGTGGCACTTTGTACAAGTTCTCTCTACTGAACCAGTTTATAATCAGGTCATCGTAGGAGATTGGGCATAACTATTTCTTGAAGAATCCAATGTTGAACAGACCTACGAGGTTGGAAATAGGACTTCGAGGGCTACAACGGGATGAAATTTTAGACCCCGGAGATCTAAAATTACACAGATACAGCAAATTCAATATCAAGCTTCTAGAAGGCAAGAAAAAATATGCATTCAAGGATCACTGCAGTAAGGACAACACATCAATAGTCAAGGGTAAGTCTGCTACAACAAGGTATGTATGATTAGTGTTTGAATTTTAATTTGAATATCATCTCTGACATGTGTTTTTGCAGGACAGTGGAAGTATTTTGTACGTATGTTTGATTGGGATTTGTTCACAAATGTTGAATGTATTTACATTTGAATTTTGAATATTTTTCTAACATATGGTTTGCAAGAAAATGTAAGTATTTTGTTTGTATATTGGTTTAGGTCTTGCATGTGTAGGAAGGAGGACACAATAGGACAACTCAGACACATACTAGAAGGACAATGCAACGCCAAAGTACCATTACTTGAAGCATGCACAACAATACATCAGCAACTGTTAGTGTTCAAAGAAGCAGTGTCAAGTCAAGTATCAAGTCGTGTCAAAAGTCATTATTCTAAAAATCATCATTGTAAAATTGTAAAAGAGTCATTATTTTAAAAGAGTCAATCTGCCTAGAGTTGGAGAGGCATTGTTGGAGGTATAAGTGTCATTGTTGGATAATGTTATGGTTGGGTTGTAAGTCATAGTGTGATTGGGTGATTGGTTTAGTTCAAGAAAATCATTGTGAATCATATTGTATCGTGTATCATTGTCCCTGGTACGAGATTCCACACTCTTGTCTTATTTCTGATCATTTTATGGTGGAAGGGAGGTGCTAGGTTGGTGCATGAAGTCACCTATAGGTTGGAGCCTATGAACACTTCAAGATGGTAGGTGGGTCTAGGATGTCAGGGCATCCATTCAGTTGACTATTGAAGAAACCAGAGCGGTTGGGCATCCTTCTAGTGGGAGTTGGAGACAAATGCTTTTCTAGAATTCTAGGAAGTTGTACCTTTCATTTCAGTTGGGGCTGAAGATTAAAGGATTTATTAGAAAAGCGTTCAGTGGTATTTGACCAGGAGGGGCTTTTCCACCTAAAATTCATGTGCCTATTGTGTTCTATTGTTTATTGTTGTTACTAGATAAACATCAAGAATAATTGAAGATTAACTAATGCTCTAAAAAGATTTAAAAAGTGCTAATTGATAATAAATATTGATTCACCCCCCCTCTCAGTATTTCCAGCAATTGGTTTCAGAGCTTGGTTCCTTCAATAGCAGTCTAACAACTGGAAGGAGGTCATAGAGTATACTAAGAATAGAGTTCCTTTGTTCAATGGAAATAACTACGCACCTTGGAGTGGGAGAATGCAGGTTCATTTGCTGGCGCAAGGATACGAAGTATGGGAAATCGTTGAAAAAGGCTTTACAACGACCTAGAATGAACAAGGAAAGAAAAATGTGGTAAATGATGCAAGGGCTAAAGATGTCATTATTAGTGGGCTTATCAAAGCTGTCTATCTTAAGGTACTAAGTTGCAAAACTGCTAAAGAAGTATGGGGCAAGCTTGAGAATATATATGCAGGTGACTCAAACGTGAAAGAAGCAAAGCTTCAAATTTACAGGGCAAAATTTGAGCAACTCAAAATGAAGGAAGATGAAAATATTGATGCATACTTACAGCGTGTTGATGAAATAACAAATGCATTGGAAGTTTTGGGAGAACCCGTCGACACGACAAATTGTTGTTTGAAAGATCCTTAGAACCTTGCTGGCAAGATTATATAGTTTGAATCTAGCCAATCTCAGCAAAGATGAATTGCATGGAGTGCTTACGACATATGAAATGAGGATTGAAGAAGAGGACAACACATCTCACCTGGAAACAACATTCGTCGTGTTGTCGCACAGATTGTCCAGGCACCGCGACAACGGCTTAGATTGGGGGTTGTCACCTTTATCCCCAATCTCTCTATTTAAGCTGTCTCCTTGCAATTTAAGGGAGGTAGACCCTATTAGAAATGAAGAGGAAGAATCCAGGAGACACAGCTAAAACATCAAATACTTGATAAAATTAACGAGATTTCACAGATTGATTATGTTAAAACCAGTGCCTTATGGAGTCAAACAAGATCCCGCTATGCAATTAAAGATGAGTATTGGATGTATAACTGCTGCTAAATGACGACAATGATATTCAATAGAAAATGCCATGATCATTCATTAAGATATTTGAGCCAATCAACAAAGCTTATCATGAAACGATCATTGAGGTAAATGCCAGATGCTTAAAAAAATTCTGAAATTACGATATTTCCAATATAACCCAGTTCGAAAATTAAAATGATCCATAGTCAAACTTTAGATAAAAATTTGAGGCTCATTTGACTATAGAAAATTTGAAAATTTTTTATGTTTTTGTATTTTCTATATTTTTAGGATTTTTTTTTTTGGAATTTTTATATTTTTTATTTTTTAATCTTAAAACAAAAATTAAACTAATTCTAAAGAAAAATTAAAATCTAAGTCTAAAACTAACTAAATGTAAAATTAAAGTCCAAATAAAAGTTCTAATTTAACAAAAATTAAAATTAAACTCTAAAGTTAATCTAAAAAATTAAAATTAAAACTAAAGCTAAGACTAATTTAAATATAAAAAATCAAATTGTAAAACTAAAATTAGAACCTAACTAAAAAATGAAATCTAACTAAACTAAAATAAAATTAAACTAAATTACAACTGAAACTAAACACTAAATTATAACTAAAATCGAATTAAATCCCAACTAAAATAACTAATGTAATCTAACATCAAATCTAACGCTGACATTTAAATTAAAATCTAACAAAAATCGAACTAAATTACAATTAAAACTAAGCAAATGAAAATAAAAAGAAAAAACTAAACTATTAAAAAAAAAAGAAATCGATCAAATCAATATAAATACATTCAACGTTTTTTTTTATGGTGTGCTTGTTGTTTGTGTGTTATCTGCAGGTTTGCGGATAGAGGAGTGGCTCAAGGACGGCGGACAGGAGTGTGACGGCTAGCGTGGGCAGAGAGACACGTATGGAAAATGGCTTAGGTAATGCCGTGTGGAGCAGATGGATGCTGTGCGGATGAAGTTGCAGGTCGATGAAACGGATGGTGGGCTCGACGGGTTTGAAGGCAGAGCTGATGGACGTGAGGGCGTGCACAAATCGAATGGAGGGGTAGCTGAATGGTGAAGTCGAGGGCCATGGCTTGATGTAGAATGACAGATATAAAGAGAAGTCGACAGCAGTGAGGGAAATGGACGCAGATGAAGGTCGATTGGAGCGAAGGAGACGTTGGACGGATCGAAAGAAAGATCGATAAGATGCAGCAAACGGATTTGCAGATCGCAGGGAATGAACAACATTCAGAGCCAATAATTAACCCAATACATTTAAATTTCCAGCAAAATTTAAAACTTCTTCAATTTACGCTCAGATTTTGTCCACAGTAGCAGCTTGAGGCCAGGCCAGATCTGCCTCAGATCTTAAAAAAATTTCCGATTTAAAACCACAACCTGCAAGAAACCAGCCAGATCTGAAGATATACACACCAAGAAAATGATTAAACCCTTACAGTCTTAAAAAATTTACAAATTTACAAACTAGTTTACAGATTTAAAACCCTCATGGCCAGATTTGAATCCATTTTAGCGCAATTTTCAGAGATTTAAAATTTTTAGGAGAGGCACAAGCCCTAGAAAACCCTGCAAAACCACCAATTTCGTAAGATAGACTTGGAATTTAACAAATAATGAGCTTTTCAGATTTATGTTTATTGAGAGTTGGCTGGTCCAACCGAAGACTTCCCCAGATGCTCAATCTTAAAAGAAATTTCCCTGCACACTTAGATCGATAGAGATTTAAGAAAATAGCATGAGATCCTTTAGAAAAATCAAAATTTCATTTTATGAATCCAGAAAACTGCACAAGATCCCTGTATGCAGATTAATCCATAAAGGCCATCAACCATAAAATGCAAAAACAAAGTAGCAGAGTAATCCATAAAGGCCATCAACCATAAAATGCAAAAACAAAGTAGCAAAGTTTAGAGACAATTCACCACATAGATCTGAGAAGGAACATCAAAATTTCTAACCCCAAAGTCTTTATGTTTTATTACTCCAAAATTTACAAGAGCTTCCAAGACAGGTGCACGACCCTAAGATTGGATGACTCAAGAATGACAAAGACCTCTAAATTTATAGGACAAAATCTTTAACGGCTAGTTTGGATGATCTTTGTCAAAATAATCTCAACCGTTCAAAAGATTTAACCATCTTTTAATCAGGAGCGTTGAAATTATAAATTTGGGGAAAAAACGAATTTATCATTTAATTCAATTTTAATTAACTCAAAAATATTATTTTTGAGTTAATTACCCCAAAATTTTGACTTTGACTTAACCACCAAAGCCCAAAGGTCCAAAATTTCTTAAAATTCTCAATATTCCCTTGGCCTGGGGCTTTCAAAATCATTTTCCAAGGACCCACAAATTTTGCCTTTAAAGATTTAATCCTAACTTAGGACCCTAAATTAATTAAATTTCTGGTTTAAGATTTTTTTTAAATTAATTGACCAGAAAATTTAATTAATTGACTGAGAGGGGATTTTAATTATTTTTCCAACCCTCTTTACATGAGATAATACATTTACATACATGAAGGGGGAATACCCATTCGTATAGACCCTCAAATAAATATCCAGTTCTGCGACTCAAAATATGATCTAGTAGACCAAGTAGCTCTAACTACTTTTACAAGGACTCGATAGAAAACACTAGGACTCACTTAGCATGCTGATGAAAAAATCCACCCTAGCTTTGGGGTGAGGCTGGAGGCAAAAACTCTGCCGATCACTTACGTGAATCAGTGAGAAAAAAAACCTCCTAGGATAGAAATCATCAACAACATACTAGGCTTACCTAGGTTGTTACATACATTGACGGTTTTACTTTGATCATTTACATCATTACATGCAGAATGGGTTTACATCATTTATAACAAAATGTCGACTGTCGATGAAATCTGGATGATGGAATCTGAATGGTGCAACCACATCGAACATGACGAATCCCATTTGAAAAAATGGGGGTGTACTGCTATGGGGTAGTTGACAAAGTGCGGTCAACAGCTGGCTCTACATGGGGACACGTTGCTTCATTGAAGGAATGTGAGAATCCAAAATCTGCATCCAAGCAACACACAAGATTACATAAGTAGCGTCCATCCAAATATCATCATATAACATTAAGCTCATGAAAAATAGAAGCTCTTCTTTTATTTATTATTCTACTTGACATGAAAAGTAAATCTACTCTAACTGCAAAATGAAATGCTGAAATAACAAGGTGTAAGGTTAGAGATACAATACGAAAGATGCCCTGTGGCATCAGATGTGCTCAATATAGTGCACGCTGAGCATTTGCCTGCTTTCAGGCAAGTCTGTGGGCTGCTTTTCAGATGTGCCATGTCCAATCTTGCTAATTGTAGGACTCTGTCTTATTTGCAAGTCAAGCTGCTCTCAACCATCATACGAATCAAACCGCTTACTTCTTCCTTTCTTCTTTTCTCTCTTCGTCTGAGTGGGCTGTGATGTCAGCAATGAGACTATTGTAGATTTCTTGTCCTTATCTTGAAAATGCTTGTATAAAACATCTGATGAGCCTAGACTGTGACCAATATTATTCTGAATATACTCTGTTAAAGGTGACACATAAGCTTGGTCTTTCTCAACGTCCTTTGTAGCCATAGTTAATTCTTCCTTAATGGGCAAAGTGACCTCTGTGTGATGAGATGGAAATTGCTTCAGCAAACTAGGGGGCCTATAATCTGTCTTGGGTTGGAAATTATGCATCTGTGATCTTTCCATTTTTTCCAACTTCCTTTGAATATCAGTAGAATGCTTAACATTATTAACAGTAATTTCCTTCGCATTACTCTCTTCAATAGTCAACAACTTGTGTTCCATGTTTTTTATTGATTCATCATTATCTGCTTTCATGGCCATGAAGAGATTTTGCATACAGTTCATCTCTTTCTTATGATTTTCTTCCATGATTGTTATCTTTTCCTCTAAGGCCAATAACCTGCTCTGCATAAAACCAATTTCCCTGGCATGATCCGCTATTATTTTTTCTTGATTAAGTTCCATAATTTTAATGATTTGAGCCTGGTTGGCCTCCATATTCTTGATTACCTGAGCTTGATTTAGCTGTATATCCTTAACCATCTGAATCAATTCGCTAACAAGATGCTTATCGTTGTCGAGACTGATTTGACAACTTGTTTCTGTTTCACCACTATCATGGGTTTGTGCTATTGTGGTACAAGTGGATTCGTCCCGAGAATTGTCGGGAAAACTCCTGCTGATAGCTGAATCTTCTACAAGATCAATTTCATTATTTTGCATAGTACTGGGAGCACAAGGCGAGCCATCTTGTTTTATATATTCATCTTTAAAAGCATTGATGATGTGTTGAAAATAATAAAAATACTCCTCAGGACAATTTCGAAACCAATCAATAGCATCACCTTTTAAGGAAAAGCCAAAGAGACATATCTTGACATCTTCATGATTATATTGTGATGGAAGACAATATCTGTTTATTATACGAGTAACCGTCAAGAGATGCTTTCAAGCAGTGGCTGGATTACCACCCGAGAACAAAGGCAATTTAGGAATGGCCTCTTTTAGCAATTCATGAAGAGGATCACCCATGATGACTTGCTTAGAATTTAAGAAATAGATCCATGTTCAAGAATAGTCAAAAGGTCCTCAAGAAGCGAACTTCTTAGCAGGAACTCTTGTAAGAAATGAAAGAATTGGAGTCGCCACTTGAACATGAAACTAATTCTGAAAATAGAGGAAATAATCGAGAATAACAGATGGATATGGGGGGGGATTTTCGTCTGGGAGTAAAATAGATGAATAAGTGGAGTCGCCACCCAAACAAGAAGCCAACCGAAATGTCCAGGCGCTAAAGGTGCAAATGATAAAAGGATTAGTGATATGACAAAAGATACGATGATGAAAAGATGAAGGGATGAAATGACACCAGAAAATGCGATCCCTTGTGACAGGCTAATGAATGGCGAAAGAAGATTAGAAGATTAAAAAATGTCGCTAAGACCAAGGACAGGAAAACTCTATCCCCGGCAACGGCGCCAAAAAATGTTGTCACACAGATTGTCCAGGCACCGCGACAATGGCTCAGATTGGGGGCTGTCACCTTTATCCCCAATGTCTCTATTTAAGATATCTCCTTGAAAGCTAAGGGAGGTAGACCCTATTAGAAATGAAGAGGAAGAATCCAGGAGACACAACTAAAACATCAAATAATTGATAAAATTAACGAGATTTCACAGATTGATTATGTTAAAACAAGTGCCTTATGGAGTCAAACAAGATCCCGTTATGCAATTAAAGATGAGTATTGGATGTATAACTGCTGCTAAATGACGACAATGATATTCAATAGAAAATTCCACGATCATTCATTAAGATACTTGAGCCGATCAACAAAGCTTATCATGAAACGATCATTGAGGTAAATGCCAGATGCTTAAAAAATTTCTGAAATTACGATATTTCCAATATAACCCAGTTTGAAAATTAAAATGATCCATAGTCAAACTTTAGACAAAAATTTGAGGCTCATTTGACTATAGAAAATTTGAAATTTTTTTATGTTTTTGTATTTTCTAGATTTTTAGGATTTTTTTTGGGAATTTTAATATTTTTTATTTTTTTTATCTTGAAACAAAAATTAAACTAATTCTAAAGAAAAATTAAAATCTAAGTCTAAAACTAACTAAATGTAAAATTAAAGTCCAAATAAAAGTTCTAATTTAACAAAAATTAAAATTAAACTCTAAAGTTAATCTAAAAAATTAAAATTAAAACTAAAGCTAAGACTAATTTAAATCTAAAAAATCAAATTGTAAAACTAAAATTAGAACCTAACTAAAAAATGAAATCTAACTAAACTAAAATAAAATTAAACTAAATTACAACTGAAACTAAACACTAAATTATAACTAAAATCGAATTAAATCCTAACTAAAATAACTAATGTAATCTAACAACAAATCTAACGCTGACATTTAAATTAAAATCTAACAAAAATCGAACTAAATTACAATTAAAATTAAACAAACGAAAATAAAAAGAAAAAACTAAACTATTAAAAAAAAAAGAAATCGATCAAATCAATATATATACATTCAACGTTTTTTTTATGGTGCGCTTGTCGTTTGTGTGTTATCTGCAGGTTTGCGGACAGAGGAGTGGCTCGAGGATGGTGGACAGGAGTGTGACGGCTAGCGTGGGCAGAGAGACACGTATGGAAAATGGCTCAGGTAATGCCGTGTGGAGCAGATGGATGCTGTGCGGATGAAGTTGCAGGTCGATGAAACGGATGGTGGACTCGACGAGTTTGAAGGCAGAGCTGATGGACGTGAGGGCGTGCACAAATCAAATGGAGGGGGAGCTGAATGGTGAAGTCAAGGGCCAGGGCTTGATGTAGAACGACGGATATAAAGAGAAGTCGACAGCAGTGAGGGAAATGGATGCAAATGAAGGTCGATTGGAGCGAAGGAGAGGCTGGACGGATCAGAAGAAAGATCGATAAGATGCAGCAAACGGATTTGCAGATCGCAGGGAATGAACAGCATTCAGAGCCAATAATTAACCCAGTACATTTAAATTCCCAGCAAAATTTAAAACTTCTTCAATTTACGCTCAGATTTTGTCCACAGTAGCAGCTTGGAGCCAGGCCAGATCTGCCTCACATTTTAAAAAAAATTCCGATTTAAACTCACAACCTACAAGAAACCAGCCAGATTTGAAGATATACACACCAAGAAAATGATTAAACCCTTACAGTCTTAAAAAATTTACAAATTTACAAACTAGTTTACAGCTTTAAAACCCTCATGGCCAGATTTGAATCCATTTTAGCACAATTTTCAGAGATTTAAAATTTTTAGGAGAGGCACAAGCCCTAGAAAACCCTGCAAAACCACCAATTTCGTAAGATAGACTTGGAATTTAACAAATAATGAGCTTTTCAGATTTATGTTTATTGAGAGTCGGCTGGTCCAACCGAAGACTTCCCCAGACGCTCAATCTTAAAAAAAAATTCCCTCCACACTTAGATCTGAACCTTGGATCGATAGAGATTTAAGAAAATAACATGAGATCCTTTAGAAAAATCAAAATGTCATTTTATGAATCCAGAAAATTGCACAAGATACCTGTATGCAGATTAATCCATGAAGGCCATCAACCATAAAATGCAAAAACGAAGTAGCAGAGTTTAGAGACAATTCACCACATAGATCTGATAAGGAACATCAAAATTTGTAACCCCAAAGTCTTTATGTTTTATTACTCCAAAATTTACAAGAGCTTCCAAGACAGGTGCACGATCCTAAGATCGGATGACTCAAGAATGACAAAGACCTCTAAATTTATAGGACAAAATCTCTAACGGCTAGTTTGGATGATCTTTGTCAAAATAATCTCAACCGTTCAAAAGATTTAACCATCTTTTAATCAAGAGCGTTGAAATTATAAATTTGGGGAAAAAAGAATTTGTCATTTAATTCAATTTTAATTAACTCAAAAATATTATTTTTGAGTTAATTACCCCAAAAGTTTGACTTTGACTTAACCACCAAAGCCCAAAGGTCCAAAATTTCTTAAAATTCTCAATATTCCCTTGGCCTGGGGCTTTCAAAATCATTTTCCAAGGACCCACAAATTTTGCCTTTAAAGATTTAATCCTAACTTAGGACCCTAAATTAATTAAATTTCTGGTTTAAGATTTTTTTAAATTAATTGACCAAAAAATTTAATTAATTGACTGAGAAAGGATTTTAATTATTTTTCCAACCCTCTTTACATGAGATAATACATTTACATACATGAAGGGGGAATACCCATTCGTATAGACCCTCAAATAAATACCCAATTCTGCGACTCAAAATATGATCTAGTAGACCAAGTAGCTCAAACTGCTTTTACAAGGACTTGATAGAAAACACTAGGACTCACTTAGCATGCTGATAAAAAATCTACCCTAGCTTTGGGGTGAGGCTGGAGGGAAAAACTCTGCCGATCACTTACGTGAATTAGTGAAACAAAAAACCTTCTAGGATAGAAATCATCAACATACTAGGCTTACCTAGGTTGTTACATACATTGACGGTCTTACTTAGATCATTTACATCATTACATGCAGAATGAGTTTAAATCATTTATAACAAAATGTCGACTGTCGATGAAATCTGGATGATGGAATCTGAATGGCGCAACCACGTCGAACATGACGAATCCCATTTGAAAAAATGGGGGTGTACTGCTATGGGGTAGTTGACAAAGTGCAGTCAACACATCGCATCCAAGAAAACTCTAAAGACAAACATACTCCAAAAGAGAAAAATTATAGTTGTAAGGAAGAAGAAAAGGAAGAAGATGAAGAAGAATTTTCAGATAAATAATTTGCCTACTTCACGCAAAATGAGAACAGGTATGGGGAAATTCAAAGGTAAACTTCCATTTATATGTTTCGATTGTGATGAGGTTGGGCATTTTGCAGCCAAGTGTCCTCACAAAAATGAGGTTGTTACGAAAGGAAAGAAAGGTCTAAGGAAGTTCAACAAGCAAGGCAAGAAGAAATGGTTTAAGAAGAGTTTCTTCTCCAAAGAAGATAGCTCCCCATCTGATGAAGACAGTGGTAACGAAGAAGAAATCAACGGAAGAGTATTGTTTATGGCCAAGCATAATAAGGAAGAAGCATCTAACGAAGAAGGAGATGAAGAACAAGAGATGACTGAGGTTGAATTTCAAAACGAAGTGATCAGGGTTATCAAAGAGCTCAAGGTCGAGAAGAAGCATGTCAACACTCTTGAAGACAAATTAAAGATAGAAAGGGAACATGTCCTAAATCTTAAAATCAAGGTTGAAGAATACAAACAAGTTGAAGAATCGCTCAGAGAAGAATTAAAGGAAAGCAACAAGGAAAGAGAAGCATTGGAAGCTGAAATAGTTTCTCTTCGAAAGCAAGTAAAAGATGGAAAAACTCTTCAAAACTACACCAACGGCTCCAAGGCATTGGAAGAAATCATCAACAATAAATGATCAAACAGTGACAAGGTTGATCTTGGTTACAAAGAAAAATCTGAAAAGGAGCCAAGTCCTTCTATGACAACAAAAGAAGATGGATATGAAAAATCTAACAAGCAGGTAGACCTTCCAGCCAACTCAAGAGATCAGGACTCATAGGAAGAACCATGGAAGACAATTCCTCGAAGAAGATTTCCTCCTAGGTATCAACCTATCTTCTATGGTCATTGTTATTCATGTGGAAGGTTTGGACATAGAGCCATAGAATGTCACATGTATGTTTGGAATAAATAGAGTTTCGGGAGATCTTTCAGAAATGGATATTCCAGAACTCAACAAAATAATAACAGATTTGATCATTTGAGAGATGATGAATGGGAAATAGATAGCAATACAAGCATACGACAATATAGAAAATGGAAATAGAACATTAAAGCAAATACACATAAAAATGCTCTGAATGCTAAGCCATTTATATAACTGAGAACATAATGAGAAACAATGGATAATCGAATAAATGCACCTATCCTTGCTCAAGGCAAGTGAAGAACCCTCTCGGAAACAGGAAATGGCTGCTACAGTAACTGCGTTCCAGCTGCTGGAAGAAACTGCCGTAAACTGCTGCTGCTGGAATGAACTGAAGCTAGGGGCTGATCCCCTTGCCAGAATGAGCTGAAAATCGTTGGACCACCTGAACTCGCCACCTCGGACAAAACCCAGAAACCATATACAAAATGGACCACCTCCGAAAATCACCCCAAAAAACCTCCTCCTAGAAAAACGCTGTCCCTCCAGGACCAGCGCAGACACCAACTGAAATAGACTGAAATGGGGCCACAACTCCTCAGGAAACTCACCAAATGATAACGCTGAACCTCCACATCGGAATAGGCCTGAATCTCCTGCAGAAATCTCTACCACTGAACAGCTCCAACTCAAACTGCGTCCTCCCTCCAAGGACCGCACAAATTCCCAATGAAGCTCAGCTCCTCAGCAAAACTCCCAAACAAAACACCTGCAAATCTCCTGCTAAAAACTGAAGAAAAACCTTGCCCGAGCAGGCACTTGAAGTCCCCCGGGGCCAAGGGTGAGATCTCCGACCGAAGACACTCAGTCGCACTAAACAGTGTTGCAGACCGACTAAACAGCCAGCATGCTCAAGTAGACAAAAGTCTAGCTCACAATATCATCAACATATCAATAATGCCAAATGGAGTGAAACCCCCACCTTTTATAGTGCTAGCTCCCCTCCAGACCCTAACTGCGTCCTTGAGCTCCTCCTATGCCTGCGCAGTTGCCTCTAGAGCCTACGTGAGGCCTCCCCACGTGGTGTGGACCCCCAAGGCTTCTCTTTAAGTCACAACGTTGCTCCTACTAGGAAGTACTTTATTTTATTAAAGTGAGTTGACCCCTCTTTCTCACTTTTATTTATTAATTAACTATAGGCGGCAAAACTATACAAAAATTAAATATTCCAATTAGCTGTGCCACTAGGAATATTACATCATTTGAGAGATGATGTCGAATGTTACAAATGTAACAATTTGGGACACCTAGCTAAAGATTGCAGACTTGGAAGTTCCTCAAAGGAATTCTCGCAAAATCAGAATGAACAAATATGGAAAAAGAAGACTGAAAAATGTGTTATCGCTCTCAAGGCTCAAAGCAACAGAATCATTTGGTATGTTGATAGTGGTTGCTCAACTCATATGACTGGAGTAGGGTTGCGGGGGAGCACCCCCCCCCTCTCGAACCCGCTCCCAATTCGCGTTCCGAGCAGGAGCATTTTGGGAGCGCTCAAAAGCACGCTCCCGAAAATTCTCCCTGAGGGGATCGTTTTCGGGAGCGCTCTCCCTAAACAGGAAAAACGCTCCTTGTTTTCAGGGAGTGTTTTAGGGAGCGTTTTAGGAAGAGTTTTTTTAGGGACGGAGCGCTTTAGGGAGGATTTTTTTTTTAGGGATGGAGCGTTTTAGGGAGTGTCTTTTTAAAAAAGGGAGCATTTTCGGGACCGTTTTTTTAGGGAGGGAGAATTTTCGGGAGCGTTTTTTTTGCTTAAAGACTTGGTCCTAAATGAAATTACCTGCTCTCCATTTGCTTAAATCATCCATTTGCCAACCTAACTATACTGTCAACATAATTTGTGTATCAACTATTTTTTAACATAATATGATACAATTCCATTTGGTAATGGCCATTATTTTATTGTAAACCCAGGAAAGGTACATCCTTTAACAATCTTAAGACCAAATTTCCTGCCATAAAGTGCAATGGATTTTGTTCAAACTAGTTAAAAAGCATACATCATATTTCTTTTATGCAAGGATCAACTGCGAAGATATGAGTAAAGGCTAATTTTCATTAAGGAATAAAAACAAAAGCTTATCTTTAAGACTCATTGTGTTGTAGTTATTATAAGCATAATATATGACCCTTTGAAACTCAGTATTTAATTCAACAACAATTTCTCTCCACTGTAAAAAGGGCCTAAATATTATGAAATCATTCTTTGTACTATTGTTAATGCCTTACACCTACTCCTTTCTTACATTGAAACCAAGTTGACAGTCCTTTGCAATCAAGATATGCCATCTTATTGGAGACAGTCACTGATGACTGAAATATTTGTTGATGTTTCATGAATGCCTCTACCCTTTTAGGTCATGGCCATATTGCTTGCAGGAAATGGGGGCTTGTGTATTTTCCCATCTACTGTTTCTTAGATATTTTTCGACTTTAATGGCAAAGTGGGTAACAAGTTGATGAAAATGCAATTGCTTAAACTTTGGATAATTAATGATATGCCTTCTAGGTTGAATTTCCTATTTCCTTAAAAGAAGTTAATTTATTCCTTAGCAACACATTACGTGTTCTCCACCTGTTGGACATGACGAATACCTAAGCATTCAGCGAAAGTGAAAATCCCATTCTCCCCCTGGGGACTCACTTACGGCTCTTAGATTTTAACTCTATTATATTTTTTTAGGCAAGATCCCATTTTTTTTCTTAAGCGGCCATCACATAAAAAATCATGTGGATTTTTGCACAATGATATCAAAATCAAAGCCCCAGTTTAAGCTGCCTAATGTGACCCCAACATTACAATATCATACCGTATCTTTTAAGATGATATTCTGTTAGATGTGTTCCAAAAACTAGATGTATCATGTGATTTTCTCAATATGT
Source organism: Pinus albicaulis (assembly GCA_034641835.2). Taxonomy (NCBI): domain Eukaryota; kingdom Viridiplantae; phylum Streptophyta; class Pinopsida; order Pinales; family Pinaceae; genus Pinus; species Pinus albicaulis. The sequence continues at coordinate 679,075,770 of CM076580.1, read as the reverse complement.
GTTCAGTGTTTATTAATACACCATCATTTTTAAGATTTTTAAATCTTTACAACCATCTAGATTTGTATGGTTGACAATTTTCACATTATTTCATCCAAGACACCACAGGTTAGGGCTTTTTCATTTTCTTCTAGGTTACATCTTGGGAATTTGTGTAAATATTTTATTGGATCATTATCTTTAAATGGTTGTTTGACATAAAGTATCTTCTCTTCATTCTTACATCTTTACAAATACCCTTCAACGTTTCTAGAGAAATTATTCTTCATTCTTACATCTTTAAATATACCCTTTAACATTTCTAGAGAAATTATTCACATTTTTTAATTATATTTTCTGAGGGAAGACAATGTCAACAAGCATTAAGGCCAAGCCTTAGAAGACTACCATTACCACGATCTGCTCAAATTTCAAAAGTTAGACATTTCTCATGGCAAGAGGGCAAACAATAGATAAAATAGATTTACTAGTCTTTTCTAGTTTCTAGTAGTTTTTAACTTTTTATAACTGTTGAAACTTGACTATTTCATATTTAATTTGAAATTTTTTGTAAACAATATATGACAATTTAAGTTTGAAGTTTGAAACTTTGAAGTTGGTAGTTATAAGTTTATAACTCATTATGAATTATGAATATGATGCTTCATGAAATTTAAAATTTGTTTCATTTCGTTTCGTTTTATAACATTTCATTTCATGTTAAATATCCTTTTTTGTAAATGTTACACTTAGCTTACAAGTAAAACTGTGGTGATCAATGAATCGATGATGATAAATGTTATATATTGAATTTTGAAAGCTTGAAACTTTAAGATTAATGAATCATGAGACTCAAGAGTCAATATGTTGAATGTTTCTAACTTCTAGATTAGAAGATTATAACTTCTAGATGATTGATGTTATAGGGTTCAATCTATGTTTTTATGGTTTTTATGTTTTTTATGTCTAATTCATCATTCTACATGCTTTTGTTGACACATATGCATCAAAATATAAAAATATATATATTATAAAAAAACGCTCCCTGAAACGCTCCCAAACCGGGAGCTTTTGAAAATGGCGCTCCCGCCCCCGCTCCCCACTCCCGCTCTCGCTCCCAAGTAACCTTGGACTGGAGATAGGAATAAGTTCATATCCTTGAAGAAAAAGAAGGACGGAACAGTGTCTTTTGGAAATGACGGGTCTTCAAATGTCATAGGAGTAGGTACAGTCTCACTTGGAAGCAAGAATGCATTAGCGAAAGATGTGTTGTTGGTTGAAAATATGAATCACAATCTGCTTAGTGTTGGACAAATGTGCGATCGAGGACACACGATGCTATTTAACTCTAAGAAATGTGAAATTAGGAAAGGAAAGTTTGGTAAATTGTGGCTACAACAAGCAGAGCTCCAAATGACAAATATATTTTGGATGAGACACCTAAAGGGTGTTTTTTGGCGAAAGAAGACGAAAGTTGTTTATGGCACAAACGAATGGGACATATAAATTTCGACAATTTGGTCAAGATCAGCAAGAAGGAAGAAGTAAGAGAAATGCCTAAAATTTCAAAACCAACCAATACGATATGCGAATCTTGCCGACACGGCAAGCAAACAAAAGTTGAGTTCAAGACAAAAGAACACTTTGCATCACGTCCATTGGAATTAGTACATGCTGATATATGTGGTCCTATGAGAACAAAAGGTTTAGATGGAGAATTATATTTTATGCTAATGATAGATGATTACACTAGAATGACAGTCGTCAACTTCTTAAAGAAAAAGACTGAGGCATTCGAATGTTTTAGAATCTACAAGGAATTGGTCGAAAATGAAACTAATTTGAAGATCAAATGTCTGAGATCAGATAATGGCGGAGAATTCACTTCCAAGGTATTTCAGCGGTATTGTGATGAAAATGGAATAAAAAGGCAATTCCCAACAGCTAGAACACCGCAGCAAAATGGAGTTGTTGAAAGAAAAAACAGAACCGTATACGAAATGGCCAAAGCAATGTTAAATGACTCAAAATTAGATGATAAATTATGGGTTCAAGCAATCAATACAGTTGTATTCATTATAAACAGAGGTTTGCTAAGGAACAATTGTAACATGACTCCATACGAATTATGGAAAGGAAGACCAGCTAACGTCAAATACTTCAAAATATTTGGAAGCAAATGCTACATCAAAAGAAAAGATAAAAAATTGGGCAAGTTCGATTCCCGTGTCGATGAAGGCATTTTCGTTGGTTATTCACGCAAAAGGAAGGCTTATAGATGCTACAATCTGAGGTGAAAACAAATAGTGGAAAGCATAAATGTTACTTTTGATGAAGATTGTGTTACAAAGGATGACGATGAGATTGTCGCTTCAAGCAAATCTGAGGGATCTGAGGGAGAATCTATGAAGGATGAAGAAGAAGCTCCAGAACAAGACCAATCAAATAAGGAAACAACAGTCAACCAAAAGGAAATAAGAAATGATTAGCAGGATGTACAAGAAAATTCTACAAAATCTTTAAAAGAATGGTGTCAAAAGAATCATCCGTCAAATCAAATCATCGGAAACATAAATGAAGGAATTGGAACCAGAAGAAGTCAACAACTACGTTCATGACAACAAGCCCACCTTACTTTTTTAGCAACTTTTGAGCCAAGAAATTTTGAGGAAGCTAGTCAAGATGAACACTAGGTAGCAGCTATGAATGAAGAACTAGACCAAATTGAGAAGAACAATACTTGGGAATTGGTTCCACGACCAAATGATAAAAATGTTATTGGAACTAAATGGGTCTTCAGAAACAAAATGAATGAGGATGGATAGGTTACCAGGAATAAAGCAAGATTAGTCTACAAAGGATATGCAAAGTTGAAGGAATTGATTTTGAAGAAACATTTGCTCCCGTTGCCAGAATGGAAGCTATTAGAATGTTTCTCGCTTATGCATGCTCGAGAAAAATCAAGGTCTACCAAATGGATGTTAAGTCAACCTTTCTAAATGGTGAATTGTAATATCTCCAACTAGAAATAGACAAGAATAATACGTAAATACAAACATGCAACTATATAGGAAAAATGCCGGAACTAGAATATAGAGCAAGTACACATAAAAATGCCAGAACGCTAAGCCATTTTATTAATCTGAGAATATATATATGGGTACAATAGATAATCAGAATAAGTGCACCTATCCTTGCACAAGGCAAGTGAAGAACCCTCTCAGAATAGGAAATGGCTGCTATAGAGACTGCGTCCCAGCTGCTGGAGAAATCTGCCATAGAATACTGCTGCTGCAATGAACTGGAACTAGGGGCTGATCCCCTCACCGGAATGAGTTGAAAAGTGGCAGACCACCTGAACTCACCACCCCGGACAAAACCCAGAAACCATATACAAAACGGACCACCTCCGAAGATCACCCCCAGAAACCCTCCTCCTAGAAAAACGCTGTCCCTCCAAGAACTGCGCAGACACCAACTGAAATAGACTGAAATGGGGCCACAACTCCTCAGGAAACTCACTAAATGATAAACGCTAAACCTCCACACCGGAATAGGCCTGAATCTCCTGCAGAAATCTCTACCACTGAACAACTCCAACTCAAACTGCGTCCTCCCTCCAAGGACTGCGCAGTCACCCAATGAAGCTCAGCTCCTCAGCAAAACTCCCAACAAAATACCTGCAAATCTCCTGCTAAACACTGAAGGAAAACCTTGCCCGAGCAGGCACTCGAAGTCCCCTGGGGCCAAGGGTGAGATCTCCGACCAGAGACACTCAGTCGCACTAAACAGTGCTGCAGACCTACTAAACAGCCAACGTGCTCAAGTAGACAGAAGTCTAGCTCAATATCATCAACAATATCAATAATGCCCAAATGAGATAGCTCTCCCTCCTTTTATAGCGCTGGCCCTCCTCAAAACCCTACGTGGTCCCTCTCTCTCCCACGTGCTCCTCATGGGCTTGCGCAGAAGCTTCTAGAGGCTACGTGAGCCTCCCTCTCATGTGTGGTGTGGACCCCCAAGGCTCCCCCTTAAGTTACAACGTTGCCTCTACTAGGGAAACACTTTATTTTATTTAAGTGAGTTAGACCCCTTTTCTCACTTTTATTGATTAATTAACTATAGTCGGCAAAACTATACAAAAATCAAATATTCCAATTAGTGGTGCTAATTAGGAATATTACAGTCTCCCCCGGCAAAACGTTGCTTGTCCTCAAGCAACTGAAGTGATGGATGCTGTAAAGTCTGCTCGCTCTCCCAAGTGGCATCCTCATCCGGCAAAATTTGCTTGTTCTCAAGCAATGCTTGAACAAGCCTACTCTCTAGCTGATGCTCCCCACCGATACTGCAAAATGTGCCTGGGTCCCACTGAAACCTCTCTGTCTCCTGCATCACCCCGATACGAAGGGATATCTCAATGCCAGGATCCCAAACTGGCCTCTCACGGTACCAGCCAATCAATAGTCCTCCCGGATCCCATCGCCACTGTGGCCAATAATCGCACAAGTCCCACGGCTCGGACTGTGCACTGCCTCTGGCTATGACCAATGCTCTAAGAGGTGAAGACCACCAACAAGCATCAATGCTCTCGGGCTCCTGCTGCGCTGTACCTGTAGCCGCATATGCTACCCCTCCAACTGCATACCAACTCATCACCTCTATCCAATCCAAGTCCTGACTCCATCCCATGCCGATCCTGGTCTCCTGAAATCGGGAAGGAGTCCTGAAGTAATGACAACCGGTGCCCTCCTGCCAACTGGGATCTGTAACATCTACTATGTCCAAGGGCTCCTGCTCCGCTGTGCTCTCTACGAGGAATACCATACCATCAAGAGGGTACCAACTCATGATCTCCCGCCAGTCCATCCTAGAAGAAGAATCTGATGTAGCAACAACAACGGTATATGGAACATGCCTGGGATGTTTCCGCCAGCCTGTAATCAACTCCCACTGCTCTACCCTGTCTGTCAACGGAAGCTGCCTGTAGAAGGAAGCCTCTCTCTCTATAATGGGAGAAAGTGGGCAAGGTATGCTGCAAGCTCCATCGATGTACTCCTGGAGAGTGCTACCCACTAAAAACGCTGCAGATCTGCTAACTGCGAGTACATCTATCTACGCCTAATCCCAGTGTCGACCCAAAGATGGATGCTCCAACATATCCAACAGCTCTTACTGTCTACTAGCCCCCTGCATAACAATCCCATCAACCTCCAACACATCCAAAGGATATGGATCTGCAACAGCTGTGACCGTACTCGATGTCAATGCAGCTGACTGCTCCTCCTCAATGGCTGACCCCGCGGTTAGCTGCATATCCACCACAGGCTCGATGTGAGTGCCCATATGGCTCTCTCTCAAAGGAATATCATGCCTGATGTGAGTAGTGTCCTCCTCTAACGACTCAAGCTCCATCACCTGCTGCTCTAGCTGAATTGTCACAAGTGACTCTTCACCCAGAGTATCTCTCGCAGAGTCCCATGACTGCTCACCCTGGACACTAGAATATAGCTCCGGTCTACTGTCACCATCCATGCATGACTGCCCTCGCTCCGCAGAAGTGACCTCAACTGATCCTATGGACTCATGTGAAAAAGAGTCCTCACCCTGGCATACAGAAGGAATGCCCTCCTGTTCTATCTCCGCCATCTCATTTGCATCGAACATGCCATCCGCCCTCTCGACAAAGTGTCGATACAGTGTCTGGAGCCCAGACACATACTGGGATACTACCTCTGTTGTACCCCGTATCGTCTGCTCATGCATGATCTCGACATGCCCTGAGGTAAAAATGATGCATGTCTCCCTCATGACCTGCTCCCCAAGCGTAGGCTCAGCGGTGACTAATGGGCCACCCCTGCAGAGGATCATCTCATCCCCTAACCTATTGCTATCAACTAGCACACTAACCCAATGCCACTGCTGAGAAGCCTCTCGCCTAGTGTGCTAAGGGCCATCCAAACATATTGGTTGTACCTCGCATACCCTGCTGCTCATGCCCAAAGTGCCGAAGGACAACAACAAAATCGGTTGTGCCCGTGAGTGATGTAGAAGAGGGTCAGGTGTGTGAGTCCCCACAGGTACCGTCAAGTACCGCTCATCTGTCTCCCCATCGATCCTGGGTGAACTACTCCAAAAGGTAAGCCCAATGTCCCTGTTCGTGAGTCTCCCTGGAAGCAATGCTCTAAGACCCTGTTGTGCAGCACCGTATGCCCTCGCATACCACTGATCATCCATATACTCCTCAACATGCCACTGCACACTGAGGCATACCTCGGTATACTGCTGGATACCATGTGCTACTGCTATAGCACCCTGTACCATCTCGTGCCCTGACTGTGTCTAGGCATCGGTCACTCTCCGCATGCTCACAATGTGATGTAGGATACTCCTACTCCACAATGTCGTCCCACACACTATGGTACACCACCATGCTACTCCATGTCCACCGGCAATCCACCGCTCAATGCTAGAGGCTCCCACACATCCCTGGATGTGATGACCTAGAGCTGTGCCCCTACATGTCGGACTACCACCAATCGGTAACATCGACTCCACCGTCGTATCACTATACCTGCCGACGAAAGGATCATCACTCCAAATCCTCCTCAAGGGGTCCGAGAAGTGAATCTCCCTGTGTGTCAGTAGTGTTACCACCACTGCTCGGCTTTGCTGCGTCCTCTGTGCCCCACACAAAGGTGAAGAATCCTTGGCCCCATACAAGGTGCCATCTGGTGGCCTGCCAATGCCACCTCCTCCGACAAGCTCCCGCCAAGGTGTGCTGACCACCCCGTGATCCCGTGTATGAATGTCATGCCAAGACAACCTAGGGAGTCTGCCCATAAACTGGTTGGCCACTGGAGCTGACCTAAACTGCACATGCTCTACTACTAGGCCAACTGTACTCTCCAAGACATAGTCAGCTGACCTGCCTGGGAAACAATAGGTGATCCCACCTGGATCCCAATGCCAATCTGGGGTTCCTGTATTCCCCATGCATAGAAAATCCTGCTGAGCTACACTCGGATCCATCACTATCTCCATAGCCCGCTCCATCGAGTACCAACTCAAAATCTCTCGCCATCCAACCTCAACATGTGGATGCTGTACCCTGTGCAACTCTGATCGTCTCATACCGCTATCCAAGTCAACATATGAGATCTGACTAGGTGGCTCTGCCTCTCTCTCTCCAACGGGAAGAGATGACCCAACAACACTGCTAGTCCCATCCATGCATGCCCGAAGGGGAATGATCTGACGCTCCAACGTGCCCTCTGATTGTACCATCAGGGAATCCAGTCGTTCCCCAATGCGGACCAACTTGGCCGCCGACTTGGCACAAGTCACTCTCATACCCTCCAGCTCCTGGTCTTGCAACAAAATGGCCTCCCGTACTGACGTGGCCTTCCCTCTCAAAACTCGAAGGTCCGTCCGAAGCCGATGATACCGCTGTATGCGACCATCATCCAATACCTCTGTACTTGCTAGTGCCTCATCGAAGGTGGATATATCTCCTAATGCCTCACCCATCTGTCGTGTGCTGCTACCACCTGAAGACTCGGACATGACTCCGGTCATCACCTCAATGGATGGCTCTACTGAGGTAGGCTCTACCTTCTCCACTACCACATCAACCGTCATGGCCAAGGAGGTCTCCAATGAGGGTGAATCCTGTGTCACCCTAGGTGTAACCTCAGACTCCCTGCAATCCTGGGTGCCCTCATCCTCTAAGTGCAATGTACAATCCAACAATGGCTCATGAGAATGATGGTTCGATTCCTCCTTGAGTGTTTCCATGTTGCACAGCGCAGTGCAACTAGGCTGCTCTATAGTAGCAATGAGATTTGACCCTTGATCTACAAGAGTCCCATCCTCAAAAGTGTTGGCTGCCCCAACTGTCGATGCATGTGGCTGCTCCTCCATGAGTGTGACAGCGTTATCACAAGCCTCCCCACAAGGTGATGTGATCTCTTCTTGATGAGAATCGGAAGCGCATGGTACTTCCTCTTCTTTCTCTTCAATCTTCTTGACTTCCTCTACGGTGGATGAATTTCCTCTGAATCCAAAAAGATATGAGAAGAAATTCTTCTCTTTCACCGTTCTGGTCTTCTTGGGCTTAGACTCACAGGGACTAGTGGATCCCTCATGCATGGGAAGAGGTGATCTCCCAATGGTACGCTGCAAATCTGAACTCTGCATGGTAGAAAACCCACTGTTCCTTTCATTGTACCTTCCTCCTTCATCCTGCCTGAGCCAACAATAATCTTTGAAGGGACAAACTGCTTTGAAGTCTTCCCCCTTGGACGTCCATTCTCTGAAATAATCTTCAAGGGGTATACGACCATGTTGCCTCGGTACTTCAGGTAAGAATGTAGGCATTGTGATCCTCATATTTGCCATAGATTGCCAGCTCCACAGGCTGAGCCAGAACTATGCTCTGATACAGCATGTCCCCCAGCGGAAATGAACGATGTACAGAAATACAAAAATACAACTATATAGGAAAAATGTCGGAACTAGAATATAGAGCAAGTACACATAAAATGCCAGAACGCTAAGCCATTTTATTAATTCTGAGAATGCATATATGGGTACAAGAGATAATCAGAATAAGTGCACCTATCCTTGCACAAGGTAAGTGAAGAACCCTCTCAGAATAGGAAATGGCAGCTATAGAGGCTGCGTCCCCGGCCTACGGAAATACATCGTAGAATCTTTGTTCTTTGCAATGAGGCGAAGCTAGGGGCTGATCCCCTTGCCGGAATGAGCTGAAAATCGGCATACCACCTGAACTCACCACCTCGGACAAAACCCAGAAACCATATACAAAACGGACCACCTCCGAAAATCACCCCAGAAACCGTCCTCCTAGAAAAACGTTGTCCCTCCAAGACCAGCGCAGACACCAACTGAAATAGACTGAAATGGGGCCACAACTCCTCAGGAAACTCTCCAAATGATAAACGTTGAACCTCCACACCGGAATAGGCCTGAATCTCCTGCAGAAATCTCTACCACTGAACAGCTCCAACTCAAACTGCGTCCTCCCTCCAAGGATTGTGCAGTCACCCAATGAAGCTCAACTCCTCAGCAAAACTCCCAAAAAAAACACCTGCAAATCTCCTGCTAAAGACTGAAGAAAAACCTTGCCCGAGCAGGCACTCGAAGTCCCTCGGGGCCAAGGGTGAGATCTCCGACCGGAGACACTCAGTCGCACTAAGCAGTCTTTGAGGCAGAGCTAAATGTGTGCTCAAGTAGGCAGTCTAGCTCAATATCATCAACAACAAGAATGCCAAATGAGATGGCTCTCCCCTCCTTTTATAACGCTAGCCCTCCTCAAAACCCTAACGTGGTCCCTCTCTCTCCCACGTGCTCCTCTTAAGACTGCGCAGAAGCTCCCAAAGGCTATGTGAGCCCTCTCCCATACGTGGTGTGGACCCCCAAGGCTCCCCCCTTAAGTTATAACGTTGCATCTACTAGGGAAACACTTTATTTTATCTAAGTGAGTTAGACCCCTTTTCTCACTTTTATTTATTAATAAACTATAGTCGGCAAAACTATACAAAAACCAAATATTCCAATTAGCGGTGCTAATGGGAATATTACATTGGAAGAAGAAATCTACTTTGAATAACCCGAAGGCTTTCTGCTCTCTGAAAAGGAAGACTATGTCTGCAGATTAAAGAAGGCACCATATGGTCTCAAGCAAGCTCCTAGAGCTTGGTATGCTCGTCTTGATGGATATCTACATCAAGAAGGATTCAAGAAAGGAAGCGCGAACAACAATCTCTATGTGAAAGTGGATCAAGATAGCCTAACAATTATCGAGGTGTATGTAGACGATATAATTTTTGGAAGCAATGATGACAGATTAAGTAAACACTTTGCCACAAAGATGCAAAGTGAGTTTGAAATGTCTCTACTTGACGCGCTGACATACTTTTAAGGGCTTCAGATATCTCAATAGGATAAAGAAATATTTATATATCAAACCAAGTACATCAAGGAAATGCTCAAGAAATTCAAGATGGAAGATTGCAAGCTTGTCCTTACCCTAATGGTAACAGGTTGCAAGTTAAGTTTAGATGATTTGTCAAAGGATGTGGACCAGAGGTTGTATAGATCCATGATTGGCAATCTTCTATATGTGACAGCTTCTCGGCCAGACATAATGTAGGTAGTTGGACCAATGTTATCGGAACCGAACCAGTCATTGAACCGGAAAACCTTATGGACCGGGAACCGGTCGAAACTGGACCGGAACCGGAAAAAAAACCGGTTTACGAAAAACACATAAAATATTCATATTTTAAAGAAAAAACAAATATATTCATGTCCATCCATATGAATCCAAACCATTTATACACAAATATGCAAAATTTCTCATTTATATAGAAAGTAATAGTGCATACAACCAAAATAGCACTTAGTGTAAAACATCATTGAACTTAAAATGTTACAAACATCAAGAAGCAGGCTCTAAAAGGCCTTTATAGTCCAAAATAACATCATAGATCATAGTATTGTACTATAACCTACAATACTACATGCTACAGCTACAACAAATCAATGATCAAATCATCAATCATCAATCATCATCCTGATCGTCCTCCTTATCCTCATCTGAAGAATGAGTAGCATCCAAGTATACAATGGGATTATGGCTTGATTCCCATGGCCCTTGATTTACCCTCTGAAATTTTGGAGAAAATCAGCTCCAAAATCTTTTGAAATCAACTATGTAGAGACCCCAACAAAATAAAAAAAAATCTTCCACCAGTTGCAAAAACCACTGAAGAAAACCCAAAGATCTTTGGGAAAAAAAAATTCTTTGAAGTATCTCGAAAATCTGCCAACCCAACAACTCTTCAAGACTCCAATCAGTGCTTCAAATCTGCAAAAAATCTCCCTTAGAACAACCCTACAAAAAAACTCTCTGAATTCTCCTCACTGAACTCAACTCAAGAATTGCAAGAGACTCGAATGAATAGTGTGAGTGAAATAGAGGGGGTGGGGGTGTTTAAGTAGCTTTAGGGGGGGCCTAGGGTAGGGTTAGTAACTAGGAAAAATAATAATTTAAAAAAAATAAAAATAAAAATAAATAATAATAATAATTTTTTTTAATGCCCAGGCTTGTGAACCGGTTCGAACTAGAACGGTACGGAACCAGTCGGTTCAGTACTGAACCGGTCATTTCTGGCTTGGAGGGCCGGTTCGGACCGGTTTTGCCTCCAAACCGGTCGGACCGGCCGGTTTTCAGAACCGGTCCGATTCCGATAACACTGAGTTGGACAAGTAGCAAGATTCCAAGCAGCACCAAAAGAATCTCATATTATTGTCGTCAAAAAAATTTTCCGATATCTTAAGGGCACAACAAAATATGGTTTATGGTATCCCAAAGGAAATAATCTAGTTATCCAAGCTTATATAGATGCAAATTGGGCAGGAAGTGTTGATGATCGAAAGAGTACCAGTGGAGCAACATTCTATCTAGGTGGTTGCCTTGTTTCATGGCTAAGTAAAAAGTAGTATTCAATCTCGTTATCCACAGCAGAAGCAAAATATATTGCAACAACAGCCTATTGTACTCAAGTTCTCTGGATGAAGCAAACTTTGCAAGATCTTCAAGTCAAGTTTGATGAGCCTATTCCTATCTTTTGTGATAACACCAGTGCCATCAATATCTCCAAGAATCCTGTGATGCATTCCAAAACAAAGCACATTCCGATCAAATATCATTTCGTTAGAGAGCAGGTCACCGAAAAGAATATCAAGCTTGAATATGTTGGCACAAAGGAACAAATTGTTGACATATTTACCAAACGATTACCTTGTGAAGCATATGAGTATCTTCGCCTAAAGCTTGGGATTATCCCAAGTTCTCATTAGACTCTTTCTCTCATCTAACTAAGTAAAAAAAAGAAAAAAAGGGGGAGTTGAGGTGTGTACAGGTCCGCAGAATGATGTTTGTCAGGGTGAGTTACCCTTTGCCATTGATGACAAAGGGGGAGAGAAAGTTGTAGGAAGAGGTGTCATGATCGCAGGGGGAGTACTTGTGTTTCCATCAATGCCAAAGGGGGTGATTGTTGATCAGTGGTTGTCATTGATGTCAACCCAAGCAGCACCAAGGGCTACCCCGATCTTGCATAGGAATTTTGACTTGACAACTTACTCTATTCCGAGTCAAGAATATTTTGGATGGTTTCTATTTGTCAAGATGTTTTCATTGATATATGGCATGCCACGTAATTCTTCACGGTTTGAGAGATATTCGTGTTTGAAGTTACTAACCCCAGTTAGTGGGCTAAAACCCCATGGGGTTGTGGCATGACACTAATCGTTGGTTGTGGTCATTGAATTGTCAATAATTAATAATTTCTTAAGATCCTAAAATCCCTCCAACGTTCACTTGTTGAATACCCTCTCAACCTAAGCATTTAAATAAATGGTGACCCTCATATCCTCCTCATGTAAGGATTTCGCTACTTATAACAGGTCATCGTGGCATTTTCACTATAACTTTTTTTTTCTGGGAAGCTTTAGAGGTTGAAACTAAAAACCCATTTGGGCGAAATCTTGATGAAGCTCGTGTCTAAATTTCAAATATTGGTTCGTTATATTTTCGGAGATATGATCTGAGAAAGTTAGGGTTTTTGTAGGCTCCCAAATTTCATGTCAAATAGGTGACCTTGGGAAAATCGTCATAACTTTCTCTCTGAGCATTGGATTCAAATTTCGTAAAAAGTGACAAAAAGAGGACATGCTTTAGTTTGTTGTGCATCGTTTTCAGAACCAAAGGTTGAAACAATGACACAGGGCACTTCATACAAGTTCGCTCTACTGAACCAGTCTATAATCGGGTCATCATAGGACATTGGGCATAACTATTTCTTGAAGAATCCAATGTTGATTAGACCTACGAGGTTGGAAAGAGGACTCAGAGGGCTACCACAAGACGAAATTTCAGACCTTGGAGATCTTAAATTACACAAATACAGCAGATTCAATATCGATCTTCTAGAAGGCAAGAAAAAGTATGCATTCAAGGATCACTGCAATAAGGACAACACATCAACAGTCAAGGGTAAGTCTGCTACAACAAGGTATGTATGATTAGTGTTTGAATTTTAATTTGAATATCATCTATGACATGTGTTTTTGCAGGACAATGTAATTATTTTGTATGTATGTTTGATTGGGTTTTGTTCATAAATGTTGAACATATTTACATTTGAATTTTGAATATTTCTCTGAAATATGGTTTGCAGGATAGTGTAAGTATTTTGTTTGTATATTGGTTTGGGTCTTGCATCTGTATGAAGGAGGACACAATAGGACAACTCAGACACATAAGAAAAGGACAATGCAACGCCAAAGTACCATTACTTGAAGCAAGCACAACAATACCTCAACAACTTCTAGTGTTCAAAGAAGCAGTGCCAAGTCAAGTATCAGGTCATGTCAAAAGTCAGTGTTCTAAAAATCATCATTGTAAAATTGTAAAAGGGTCATTATTGTAAAAGATTCAGTCTGACTAGAGTTGAAGAGGCATTGTTGGGAGGTATAAGTGTCATTGTTGGATAATGTTATGGTTGGGTTGCAAGTCATAGTGTGATTGGGTGGTCTAGTTCAAGAGAATCATTGTGAATCATATTGTATTTTGGATCATTGTCCCTGGTACGGGAGTCCACACTCTTGTCTTATTTCTGATCATTATAGGGTGGCAGGGAGGTGTGAGGTTGGTGCATGAAGTCACCTACAGGTTGGAGCCTGTGAACACTTCAGGGTGGTAGGTTGGTCTAGGATGTTGGGGCATCCATTCAGTTGACTACTAAAGAAACCAGGGTGTTGGGACGTCCTTCCAGTGGGATCTGGAGAAGAATGCTTTTCTAGAATTCTAGGAAGTTATACCTTTCATTTCAATTGGGGCTGAAGATTAAAGAATTTATTAGAAAAGCATTCGGTGGTTTTTGACCCGGAGGGGGTTTTCCACCTAAAATTCGTGTGCCTATTGTGTTCTATTGTTTACTGTTGTTACAAGATAAACATCAAGAATAATTGAAGATTAACTAATGCTCTGAAAATATTTAAAAAGTGCTAATTGATAATAAATATTGATTCACCCCCCCCCCCCCTCTCAGTATTTCCAAAATACATAGATAAAGATTTCACAGAGTTCTACGCAAGGGAAGGCATCAGAAGGGAGTGGACTGGGCCCATATAATCCGAAGCATAATGGAATCATGAAAAGGAAAAATAGAACTATTGTCGAGGTTGCAAGGGCTATGTTGTATGATCAAGACATGCCTAAATTCCCATGGGCTAAAGCTTGTTATACAACTATATATGTTCAGAACAAGGTTCCTCATAATGCAATGGGTAAGATCACTTCAGAAAGTGTCTTTACTGGCAGGAAGCCAGAGGTAAGCCACTTCAGGATCTTTGGTAGTGTGGCATATTGCCATGTACCCGAAGAAAAAAGGAAGAAGTTGGATAGGACTGTTGAAAAGGGGTATCTGGTGGGATACAGTGAAAATGCTAAGGCTTACAGAATCTACATTCCTGGGAGCAAGAAGGTTGTAGTGCAGCAAGATGTAAAGTTCATGGAGGAAAGAGCTTTCAGAAAATCCAGAGAGATGCCTTCAGCAACGCAGTCTGAAGATGACCCACTGGTCTAGCCTCTACGACTAACTGAGGTTAGCTCGAGTGCTTCTCCAAGGCAGAAAGATCCAAGGGATTCATCTCCAAAAGATTTGTACGAGGGGGAGCAGGTAGAGCCACCCATTACCAGTGGTAGGACGAGCAGGGAATTATGACAAATTCTGAAGGATGCAGAGGAGTTTGCCACGGCCTCCAGAAATGTGAAGAGGGAGTGGTAAGCAACTAGACAGGTACCAAGCCTTGGTAGCCTAGGTTGGGGAACCCTCTATTTTTCAAGAGGCAGCTCAACATCAGGTATGGGTCGATGCAATGGTGGAAGAGCACAATTCCATCATGACAAATGATGTCTGGGAGGTGGTTCCTAGGCCTCAGAACAGATGAGTTGTGAGTTCGAAATGGATCTACAAGATCAAATATGTTGCAGATGGCAGCGGAGAAAAATTCAAAGCCAGGTTTGTGGCAAACGGGTATGCTCAGAAGGAAGGGATAGACTATGAAGAGACCTTCGCCACAGTCACCAAATATACTTCTATTAGATCTGTGATATCCATTGCTACGCAGATGGGATGGGAGATTCACCAGATGGACATCAAGATTGTGTTCTTGAATGGGGTGATAGAAGAAAAAGTATATATCGAACAACCAGGGGGCTTTGAGACGCATAATTAGAAGACTCATGTGTGTAGGCTTAAGAAAGCCATGTATGGACTTAAGCAAGCCCCTAGAAATTGGTATGGTCGAATTGATAGCTACTTACAGAAGATGGGATTCGTCAAGAGTGACGTAGATCCCAATCTCTACTATCTGAGAGTAGGGGATGAGCCTTTGATATTGTTGTTGTACGTAGATGATCTATTCTTGACAGGATCATCTAGGCTCATTGAGGACTGCAAGGAGAATTTAGCCACAGAATTCGACATGAAGGATCTAGGGCTGATGCATTATTTTCTGGGGTTGGAAGTTTGGCAGCATAAGGGTGATATCTCCCTTGGTCAAGGGAGATATGCTACAGAAATCTTGAAGAGGTTCAAGATGGAGGACTGTAGACCCATCACTACACCAATGATCAACAACTGGAAGAAAATTGATACTTCTGAAGATGATGAGGCTGATCGTACCTTGTATAGGTAGCTCATAGGGTCCCTGATGTATCTGGTCAACACTAGGCCAGACATCTGTTATGCTGTCAACACCCTCAGTCAATTCATGGTGGAACAAGGGAGGGTACATTGGGCAACAGCAAAGCATGTTCTCAGATATTTGCAGGGAACAGTCGAGCTTGGATTGAGATACACCTGAGGAAATGACATCAGATTGGGTGGGTTCACTGATGCAGATTGAGTTGGGAGCCCAGTAGATCAGAAAAGTACCTGTGGGTATTGTTTCAATGTTGGATTAGGAATGACTTCCTGGTGCAGTAGGAAGCAAAAGTTTGTGGTTCTGAGCTCAGGTGAGGCAGAATATATGGCTGCAAGCATTGCTTCGTGCGAGGCCATATGGCTTAGGAAGTTGCTTGTGAATCTACTCAAGGAAAATATGGAAGCGACCAACATTCTATTTGATAATCAAAGTTGCATCAAGCTCTCTAAAAATTATGTGTTTCATGATCGGTCGAAGCACACTGACATCAGGTGTCATTTCATCAGAGACTGTGTCCAGTGGGGAGCTATACAATTATAGTACACTCCAACTGGAGAACAGGTGGAAGACATCCTTACAACGGCTCTGGGAAAGACAAAGTTTGTCTACTTTAGAGAGAAGATGGGGATGATCAAGAATCCATTTCAATAGCAAAAATGGACTGATGCAGAATTGAGAGGGAGCTGCAGTACAGATGAGGCAGTGGCAACGATAGTGTCATGGGCAACCGTACAGAAGGAAGCATCACAGCAAATGAGGGGCAGCAGCAGACAAGCATCAGCAACACAGAGGATGCTTCAGGGTCAGAGCAGTATGCAGTAGGCATATTGTTAGAACACTTTCCTCGCAAAGAGGGAGTGTTGATTTTCGTAGCATCAGAAAGTGATCTATGTCTCAAATTTGGTGAGGAGGCTTAGACACTAGTATTCCAAAGAACCCAGAAACCGTTTGTGGAAATTTCACTCGGTTCATGTTTTATTAAAATAATTAATTATTTTAATGGAGACCCTAAGTCTAAACTTAGGGATATTAAATAATTAACGGGTATTAATAAAACATAGTGTGAAACTTCTAGAGAACGAAGATCAAGTCAAGTTTTAATCTTAGCCATTGATAAACTTCGAATTTGGGTCACTGATTCTTCAATGAGAAGATTATAAAAGAAGGCTTGAGGGTCATTTGGAAAGTAAGTTGGGCAAGCGTTCAGTAACCCGAGGGAAGTCGATTATGACGGAATAGAATTCGATTTCAGAGGGAGATTTGCAAGGGCGGAGGAAACAGAAGGCATTAACAATGTCAGGGCACGAGGGAAGGAGGAAGCAGGGAAGCAGAGAGGCAGCAGTCAGGTGCAGCGCAGAGGCCTCACGCAGTAGTGATGCAGGCTTACGCTGGCTCAACGCAAAGAGCTACGCAGTAGGGACGCAAAATGACAAAGTGATGGCCAGGGATCTCCTCAGGCGTCAGAAATTCTTCGGAGGACTGAAGAAGAATTATCTCAAGTGTCTGTCGAGAAAATTTCTCAGTTATTTCTACCATACTTTCCTTGTAAAGTTTTCACTGCTGAAGATTAATATATAAACCCTCATCTACTGCACCGGTTTTCCCACATTGGGTTTTTCTGGGGACAATTGTGCAAAAATAATTGTGTCTATGTGATTGATCGTTATGCTTGTATTCTTTACTGTTCTGTCCTTTGCATTTACTTGGGTGATTACTCTAGTAGAGTTTATTTCAAAATTTACTGGAAGAATTCTATAAATAACTTATTGGAAGAATAAGTAGGAAAAATAAATCTATCACTGTAGTAGTATTTCAGGATTGAAATTTTCATACCTTGTTCTCCAAATAGTAAACCTGTGGTGCTCCCAATGGGTGTGGGGGCAAACCAATCACTCCATGGGTCTCCATATGAGTCGAAGATGCCTGTAGCCATCTGCAAGGGCTCAAATGATGGAATGAATGCTACCATGTCATCATATAAGTCTTTGGTGTTGATTTTTGTAGCATCGGATGTGCTCTAGCCTCAAGAATTTGCAGGGAGGCCGGGACACATGCATTCTCCAAAACCCAGAAACCATTTTGGGAAATTCCACCCGCAAACAATGTAACTAAAATAATTAATTGTTTTAATGGATGCCTAAGTCTAAACCTAGGAAATTAAAATAATTAAAGGGTATTAATTAAACTGGGTGTGAATCTTCTAGAAAAAGATGGAGATCGTGTCAAGGTGATTTGAGCCATTGATTAGGATTTAATCTGGGTCGTTGAACGTTCAACTAGATGATTATAAGTAGAAGCTTGATGGACATTTGGAGAACACATCGAGTAAGAGATCAAGAGATTGATTTCTCAAGAGAGCAGCGCAGCAGTTGCTAGAGGAAGATCTGAGTGACTTCTTGCAATGAGGGGTCGGGATAGTGGCCAGTGGAAGTTTTCCTGATCCGATGAATACAAAGCAGAGAAGGCAGAGTGAGATCCAGAGAGGCAATGTAGAGCCACGTTGGGCAGCATAGAGCCACGCTAAGGCAGCGCAGAGCCTAAGAGGAGATCCGCAGTTTTGTTGAGGAGCAATCCAGATCTAGTGCAGGGAGTCGGGGTGTAAGACCAGCGGGTCAGAGATCTGAGCATCCAATCAACAAATCGATCAACCAAAAGAGTGACGCAGTCCCTACAAGTTGTGACGCAAAGGCAACGCAGTGACTGCGCAAAGGAAACTTGGGGTTAGCCATTCATAGGCTGGATCAATTTCAGATCGCCAGTGATAGTGTGAGGTTAATTCTCACTTCATTTCTGCCAGTTATATTCTCTATATCGGATAGCCAGTAAGGAATCCAAAGATTTATATTCAGAATCTACTACATAATAATACAAACCCTCAGATGCTACACTAGTTTTCCCGAATTGGGTTTTTCTCGAGACTTTGTCCAAAAATAACGGTGTATATGTGTGTGCTTATTTCTTTTCTGTCCAGTTCTTGTTTCCACAGTATTATTTATGTTGTGAAGACTGCAGTTGTATTTATTTCAATGTTTATTGTGTAACAACGTAAATAACTTAAGAAATAACATCAGATTGTTGCAGTAGGGATTCCCATTGTGGAATTTTCACATGGTATCAGAGCGCAGGTGAAGCTGAGAGTAGAGAAGGAAGAGCCCAACGCTGAGCAGAAGGAGTTCGAAGGATTACATAAGCAAAAAATCGAACCCCAGAGGGGCTGCACAGTCCATTGGCTGGGAAGGCTGTTTTTCTTGGAAAATTACTTCTTTGAGTGAGTTGACAGAGTAAATTTTTTGGAACGAGATTTTCCAAAGCAGAGGGATCAACGCAACAGCTACAACGCAGAACAGATCTTCAGCTTGGACGCAGTTTTCTGCAGCACTTTGCTGGGACAAAAAAGCGTCAGAAGAGGAAAGGAGGGCACATACTCAGGGAATTTCTTAGAGAATTTTGAGCCAAGGAATTCGATTTCTCACTGCAAAGCAGCAGTAGCTGGGAGCAAATCTTCTTACTCTAGCAGGGAGTGCGTAGATTCAGTTAGTAGTTGCACAAAGGAGAGAGGAGGCAATTTGACATTTGATTGGCAAGAGAGGTAACGATCGTAAGACGTGTGTGGATCGATCCTTGAACCATAAGCTGGAAACCTTGAGCCTTCACACAAGCTAGCCGTCCTTCTTACTAGACTTTATTCCAAGAGCTAATCTTGAGAGCTTATTAAAGCTTACAAGCATAAACAACCATAAAGCATATATGCCTAGCTCACGCAACCAAGCTAACTCAATCCATCCAACAAGGAGGAATCATCAGTTGGGTTGTGAGATCAATATCGGTTGGAGGGTGCCTCCAACTATGTTATCTAGAAGGCAAGGGCTTCCTTCCTTCTAGACGAGCATGATCTTAAAACTTATATTGTTAGTGTGGTAGCTGAGCCCATAGATGCAGATCAAGTTAAGGCCTACAAGAAGGAGATTGTGAAGGCCAAGAGGCTGATCCTCGACGAAGTGAGAGATCACATTGTATCTCACATAGCAAGCAAAGGCCGAACCAAAGAAATGTGGGATGCATTGGCTGCGTTATATCAGGGATCTTCCAAGCAGCGCAAGATGTACTTGGAGGAGAAGATGAGATCCACGAGGATGCAGAAGGGGGAGTGCATACATCCATTCCTTACGAAGCTTCAAGAAGTCCGGGATCAGCTGGTAACTGCAGGGTCAGGCCTCAGGCTACAGAGATGGTGAGATTAGCCCTGAACAACTTCTCAAAAGAATGTCAAGTTTTCATCTAGAGTGTTATGGGCCGAAAAAGATTGTCGGATTAGGAGGGGATGTGGGTTGCTCTTCAACAAGAAGAGACGAGGTGTGATTTAGTAAAGACCAAATTGGATGGCAACAACAACAACGGGTAGAAAGTAGAAGTAAAGGAAGAAGAAAATGCAACCCTATCATCAAAGGGGAAGCAGGAGCAGTGAAGGCGAAAGGACATTTCGAAGATCAAGTGTTTCCAATGTGGTGAGATGGGTCACTTTAGTTCTTAGTGTCCTCTTCAGAAGAAGGACAAGGAGAAGGAGCAGGATCAGCAAGTTGATACTGCTGAGATCGAAGAGGAGTTTTCCATGATTGCACATATACCTCTAGGGAAGAGGTGGGGTGATCTAGTATTGTAGTTCAGAGAACTACAGATGGGAAGGATCCTTGAGGAGTCCACCTCTTGGATAAATTCCTTACTACGGGAGCCCATAGTAGCAGTAGCAGGATGGGCTTGTGTCAGTTGGTGCAGTCAAGTATTAGACTGACAGATGCAATGGTTAGCAGCGTTAAGAACTGAGTAGCACAGAGCAAAGTTGGTAGCAGTGCAAAGTCAACAACGGTGCAGGCCTTTAGTGACAGCGCAGAGGCTAGTAGCAGCCAGAACTCGGTAGATAGATGCATCAATCTTAACACAGCTGGTTCAGTTGATGGACATCTCTCAGTTGCAGCAGCAACAGATAAGAGGGGGTTGTGGATGTTGGAGTGACAACACCAACAAAGTTGCAGTAGTTGAAAATAGCATGTAAAGTCAACAGCATCACAAATGCAACACAGAGAGAGCTACGCAGTAATTGGTGGGCAGTAGTAGCCATGTTGATTTTGTAGCATTGGAAAGTGTTCCAAGTCTCATATTTTGGGGAGAGGCTTGGACATTAGTATTCCAGAGAACCCAAAAATCATTTGTAAAATTTTCCGGATCATGCTTTGTAAATTAATTATTTTAAAGTAATCCCTAAGTTTAAACTTAGGAAAATTAAATAATTAAAGGGTATTAATAACGCAGAGTGTGAATCTTCTAGAAAATGAAGATCAAGTCATCTTTTAATCTGAGCCATTGATTCAGGATATAATGTGGAGCGTTGATTCATCAATGAGAAGACTATAAGAGAAGGCTTGAGGGTCATTTGGAAAGTAAGTCAGGCACATTCTTAGTACCTGAAGGAAATCAATTCTGAAGTAAGAGAATTCGATTTCAGAGGGTGAGATTGTAGAGGCTGGGTTGCAGAGACAGAAGTAGGAGGGAGAAGTCAGCAAAGACGAAGAGAAGGCAGATAGAAAACAAAGAGGAGGCAACGCAAAGCAGCAACACTGGCCCTCCACGCAGAGTGACACAGTCCAGCGCAGTGACTACGCAGAGGGGCCACACAAAGTGACGCAGAAGGAGGAGAAGTACCTACCCTGTGTCAGGAATTCTTCCGAGGTGTTCGAAAAATACATCTCAGGTGTATGCTAAAGATCTACTCGTCATATATTCTGTAAACGATCTTTTCACTGCTAAAGATTAATATAAACCCTCATCTGTTGCACCAGTTTTCCCACATTGGGTTTTTCCGAGGACAATTGTCCAAAAATAACTGTGTTCATGTGGTTGTTTCTATTGTGTGATACATGTTCTATTTGTTCTTCTGCTTTAGATTAAAGTGAATGCTACAACTTTATTTATTTCAAAATTTACTGAAGCATCTGTAAATAACTTATCATAAATAAGTAGGAAAAATAAATCAATCACTGCAGTAGCATTTTAAGATTGAAAATTTCACATGGTATCAGAGCTAAGGCAAAATATAGAAGAGGAGGTTCTGCAATGGAACGAAGATCCGACATAGATGCAACGGTAGCTCGGAAGGGTTCATGCAGTCCTCCAGAAAACATGGAGAAACATAGGGATCATGACATGTCAGTTCTGGCATCCAGACTAGAAGAGGATTTCGCTTATGTGTCAATCATGACCTCTCCAGGAGTTTGGTATATTGACAGTGGAGCATCTGCTCATATGATGGGAGTTCGAGAAAGTTTTCCGAGCTACCGGGAAGAGTAGATGAACTTTCAGATCACGATGGGATACAAGGCCAAGTGTATCCCCATTGGTAGAGGAACCACAATATTTCAGGCAGAAGCTAGCAACAAGCTTCGGGCCACAAACATACTGCATGTACCGGGATTGGAGATGAACTTACTCTCCGTGTCTCAACTCCAGAACAAGGGTTACGATGTATAATTTATTGGAAATAAAGTTTATGTCAAACATCCTAGCTGGAAAAGGAAGGCACAAATTGAAGTAAGGAGCCATAAACTGTATAAGCTACAACTCGAGTCTCCAATGGCACTAATCGACAGTACGGATGAAAGAGACCTGAATGAATTATGGCACAGAAGAATGGGGCACTTACATCATGGAGCCTTGAAGATCCTCCAGAAGACTGTCATGGGAGCTCCAGAACTTAGCACAAGGAAAGATGATGTCTACAGGGGGTGTGTACTAGGGAAGTATGCCAAGGTAGCATTTCCAAGAAGCAACAGTAGGGCCAAGAGTGTATTGGATTTGATACACTCAGACATCTGCGGACCGATGTCCATAAATGCTCTTAGTGGAACAAAGTACTTTGCTACCTTCATTGATGACCATTCCCGGAAAACATGGATCTACTTTCTCAAAACCAAAGATGAAATCTTTGAGCGATTCAAAGAATTCAAGGCTTTGGTAGAAAATTTAACTGGAAAGAAGATTAAGAAGCTGCGATCAGATAATGGTGGAGCGTACACTGATAAAGACTTCACAAGTTTCTGCGGAAAGGAAGGCATCAAGAGAGAATGGACAACTCCATACAATCCAGAGCAGAATGGATTTGCAGAAAGGAAGAACAGGACCATTGTGGAAGTTGCGAGGGTGATGCTATATGACCAAGACATGCCCAAATTTCTGTGGGCAGTGTTGACCACACTTTGTCAACGACCCCATAGAAGTACACCCCCATTTTTTAAGATGGGACTTATCATGTTCGAGGCTCGTGTTATCCAGATTTCATCGTCGATCGACAGTTTTTATAGATGATGTAAACCCATTATGCATGTTATGATGTAAATGATCTAAGTAAGACCATCAATGTATGTAACAACCTAGGTAAGCCTAGTATGTTGTTGATGATTTCCATCCTAGGAGGTTTTTTGTCTCACTGATTCACGTAAGTGATCGGCAGAGTTTTTCCCTCCAGCCTCACCCCAAAGCTAGGGTGGATTTTGTCATCAGCATGCTAAGTGAGTCCTAGTGTTTTCTATCGAGTCCTTGTAAAAGTAGTTTGAACTACTTGGTCTACTAGATCATGTTTTGAGTCGCAGAATTGGGTATTTATTTGAGGGTCTATACGAATGGGTATTCCCCCTTCATGTGTCTAAATGTATTATCTTATGTAAAGAGGGTTGGAAAAATAATTAAAATCCCCTCTCAGTCAATTAATTAAATTTTTTGGTCAATTAATTTAAAAAATCTTAAACCAGAAATTTAATTAATTTAGGGTCCTAAGTTAGGATTAAATCTTTAAAGGCAAAATTTGTGGGTCCTTGGAAAATGATTTTGAAAGCCCGAGGCCAAGGGAATATTGAGAATTTTAAGAAATTTTGGACCTTTGGGCCTTGGTGGTTAAGTCAAAATCAAAATTTTGGGGTAATTAACTCAAAAATAATATTTTTGAGTTAATTCAAATTGAATTAATTGATAAATCCATTTTTTCCCCAAAATTTTAATTTCAACGCTCCGGATTAAAAGATAATTAAATATTTTGGACAGTTGAGATTATTTTGACGAGGATCATCCAAACTAGCCGTTAGAGATTTTGTCCTATAAATATAGAGGTCTTTGTCAGTCTTGAATCATCCGATCTTAGGATCGTGCACTTGTTCTTGGAAGCTCTTGTGAATTTTCTTTCATGAATAAAGCATAAAGACTTTGGGGTTACAAATCTTGATGTTCCTTCTCAGATCTATGTGGTGAATTGTCTCTAAACTCTGCTACTTTGTTTCTTGCATTTTATGGTTGATGGCCTTCATGGATTAATCTGCATACAAGTATCTTATGCAGTTTTCTGGGTTTATAAAATGACATTTCGATTTTTCTGAAAAGGTCTCATGTTGTTTTCTTAAATCTCTATCGATCTAAGGTTCAAATCTAAGTGTGCAGGGAAAATTTTTAAAATTGAGCGTCTGGGGAAGACTTCGGTTGGACCAGTCGACTCTCAATAAACATAAATCTGAAAAGCTCATTATTTGTTAAATTCCAAGTCTATCTTATGAAATTGGTGGTTTTGCAAGGTTTTCTAAGGCTTGTGCCTCTCCCAAAAATTTTAAACCTCTGAAAATTGTGCTAAAATGGATTCAAATCTGACCATGAGGGTTTTAAATCTGTAAACTAGTTTGTAAATTTGTAAATTTTTTCAAGACTGTAAGGGTTTAATCGTTTCTTGGTGTGTATATCTTTAGATCTGGCTAATTTCTTGCAGGTTCAGGGTTCAAATCGAATTTTTTTTTTTATAGATCTGAGGCAGATCTAGCCTCCAAAGGCCAGATCTGGCCTCAAATTACTACTATGGACGAATCTGGACATTGCTTCGATTTAAGGGAGCATAAAATCAGAGCGTAAATTGAAGAAAATTTAAATTTGCTGGGAAATTTGTGTGTACTGGGTTTATTCGCTGTTCATTCCCATTTGATCCGCTCTCACCGTCCCTCAGCTTTCAGGTTGTCTTTGCCATTGAGCCATTTGTTTTGCAACTCTCATCATCTACATCAAAGGCTCATCGATCCTCGTCCCTCCAAGTCTGCCTGCCATCCTACCTTGCTTCATTTGCAAGCCCGCAAATTTCCATTTTCTTTGTTGTTCCCTCATTTCTTTGACTGGCGTCTTTGAAATCAAACGCAGCCTTGATCCTCTGTCCATCAACTTGCACCTATCTCTCTGCCCGGACTGTCGAAGTCTTTGCTGTAGCCGTCCAAGCTCCTTCACGTCGTCGATTTTCTTCATCGTCGTCTACCCTGCACGCAGGCTCAAGCTCGACCTCCGTCCATCGTCCTACCTCTTCTACGTTGCTGTCAACCAATCGACTTGCATTAAAACGTCGATCCCATCTGATCTCTGCGCTCCGCCTCCAAGTCTGCGTTTCCTTGCTCATTCTTCTGCCTTCAAAACCCGTCGACCATCTTCCTTGCATTGCTGTGATCTCTCCTCGCCGTCATTTAAGCCGCAGCTCTCCACACTGTCCAAGTCGACCTGCATACACCAAACGCATACACATATAACAGTCTAAAGCCCACGTTTGAAATTTTCTTTTTCGATTCGACGTCTTTTTTCTTTGAAGCGTTTCATTTTATTCTTATAATTTAGACTTAGATTTTGTTTTTATCTTAATTTAGATTTAATTTTATTTTAGATTTTAATTTAGTTTTAATTTTAATTTTTTAGATTAACTTTATTTTTTGTTAAATTAGAACTTTTTACAGTTAGTTAGTTTTAGACTTAGATTCTAATTTTAGTTTCTCTTTAGAATTAGCTTAATTTTTGTTTTAAAATTAAAAAAAAAAACAAAAAAAAATAATAATAATAAATTCTCAAAAAAATATCTTTTATAGTCAAATGAGCTTTTGAAATTTTTATCCAAAGTTTTGACTATAGAAACATTTTCTGGATCGAAATTAATTGAAGCA
Organism: Pinus albicaulis; assembly: GCA_034641835.2. Classification (NCBI taxonomy): domain Eukaryota; kingdom Viridiplantae; phylum Streptophyta; class Pinopsida; order Pinales; family Pinaceae; genus Pinus; species Pinus albicaulis. Next base: position 679,049,995 of record CM076580.1, on the reverse strand, counting down.
TCATAAATCTTGAAATATAGCAAATATCTGGCATTTTCATCTTGCGATAATATTGCTGTGGGTTTAAGATATTTTAATGCATGGTTGTGGTGCTTTCTATTGAATATCATTGTGATCAATCGTGTTTTAATAATCAACAATTAATCGTCACTTACTTGTTTATAATTGCATAACGGGATTTTGTTTGACTCCATAAGGCACTGGTCTTAAACGTGAACTCTAATTTAGATCTGTGGAATCTCGTAAATTTTGTCAAATATTTGATGTTTTAGCTGTGTCTCCTGGATTCTTCATCCTCATTTCTAATAGGGTCTACCTCCCTTAGCTTGTAAGGAGACAGCTTAAAGAGAGAGATTGGGGATAAGAGTGACAACGCCCAATCTGAGCCGTTGTCGCAGTGCTTGGACAATCTGTGTGACAACAGGCAGAAGCCTGCAATACAACAGTGTATGTGCAGAATAGGGTACCTCATAGAGCATTGGGAAAAGTGACTCCTAAGAATGTGTTCACTGGCAGCAAGCCTGAGGTGAGCCACTTTCAAATTTTTGGTAGTATAGTGTATTTCCACGTACCCGATGAGAAGAGGAAGAAATTGGATCAAACTGCGGAGAAGGGTTATCTTGTGGGATATAGTGAAAATGCAAAGGCATATCGCATCTGTATTCCAGAAAACAAGAATATCGTAGTAAGGCGAGACATGAAATTCATGGAGAAGAGACCCTTCAGGAGATCTCGGGAAATGGCTACAGATACACAAGCTGACGAGGATCTGCTAGTACAGCCACAATGGCCTATAGAAGATGGCTCGAGTGCCTCTCCACGGCACAAGGATTCCGAGGAAAGCTCTTCCGAAGAAGAACAAGCAGGAAAGCAAGTAAATCCACCCACAACCAGTGGAAGAATGAGCAGAGAGCTCCAATAGACTCTGAGGGATGCAGAGGAATTTGTTGGAGCCCCTAGATATGAGAAGAGGGAACACAGGCAAATTGATAAGTGCTAGGCACTGGTAGCACATGTCGGAGAACCTTCTAGTTTTCGGGAGGCAGCTCAACATCAGGTGTGGGTAGATGCCATGGTGGAGGAGTACAACTCCATCATGACAAACGATATGTGGGAAGTAGTCCCCAGACCGCAGAACAGATCACTTGTAGGATCAAGGTGGATCTACAAGATCAAGTATGCTGCAGATGGCAGCATAGAGAAGTTCAAGGCCAGATTCATGGCTTAAGTGGTATGCATAGAAGGAAGGATTGCTTATGAAGAAACCTTCGCCCCTGTAGCTCGGTACACTTCAATCAGATCCACCATCTCTCTTGCAACGCAGATGGATGTCAAGACAGCGTTCTTGAATGGGGTGATAGAAGAGGAAGTGTACATAGAACAGCGAGAGGGATTTGAGACACATGAGCAGAAGATTCATGTATGTAGGCTTAAGAAAGCCTTGTACTGACTGAAGCAAGCCACCAAAGAAGCATGGTATGGGTGAATTGATCGCTACCTACAGAAGATGGTATTTGTCAAGAGTGACACAGATCCCAACCTCTACTATCTGAGAGTAGGGGAGGAGTTGCTAATCTTCGTATTATATGTAGATGATCTGTTCTTGACTAGATCATCTAAGCTCATCAAAGACTGCAAGGAAAATCTAGCTACTGAATTCAACATGAAGGATCTGGGGCAGATGCACTATTTTCTTAGTTTGGAGGTTTGGCAACAGAAAGGAGAAAACTTCCTTGGGCAAAGAAGATATACTACAAAGATCCTGAAGAGGTTTCAAATTGAGGAATCTAGATCCATGGCTACGCCAATGATTACAAATTGGAAGAAGATAGACACGTCAGAGGATGATGAGCCTGACCCTACCTTGTATAGGCAACTCATAGGATCATTGATGTACCTAGTCAACACGAAACAAGGCATTTGTTATGCAGTGAATACCTTTAGCCAGTTCATGGTGGAACCAAGGAGGGCTCACTTGGCAGCAGCCAAACATGTTCTCAGATATTTGAAGGGGACAGTCGAGTATGGGTTGAAGTACACCAAAGGCAATGAAATCCAGTTGAGTGGGTTCACTGACGCAGATTGGGCTAGAAGCCCAGTGGATCGGAAAAGTACCAGTGGGTATTGTTTCAATCTCGAATCATGAATGACTTCCTGCTGCAGTAGGAAATAGAAATCCGTGGCACTGAGCTCAGCCGAGGCTGAATATATGGCAGCATGCAAAGCTTCATGCGAGGCCATATGGCTTCATAAACTTCTCTTGAACTTGCTCAAGAAGAGGATGGAACCGACCATAATTTTGTGTGATAATTAGAGTTGCATCAAGCTCTCTGAGAATCTTGTGTTTCATGACCGGTCGAAGCACATTGACAGTCGGTGCCACTTCATCAAATATTATAAGCAACCATAGGGCTAGGCTTGCCGAACCTTGTTGGTGTGCTTGGGCCCCACCGTTGTGATTATTGAGTTGGTTCACCTCTCATTATTTGTGCCCCGTATGCATCCTACCCATTGAGTTCAGGGCTCATGGGAAGTACCTCTCATTTGGCCAATGAGGTGGAAAAAGCTAGAGACTAGTAGCAAAGACTGATGGACGCATCAGAGATTGTCGTACTCTCTATCTAAGATGGCACGGTCCAACCTCTTGATCTAGGATAAAGTATAGTGAGGTTTCAGACCTCCAACTGACTTCGGGTCAGGTAAACCAACTTCGGGTTGGTATGAGACCCTTTGTGAGTCTGATAGAGGTTTCGGACCTCTGGGCTGAATCTGTCAGCCGGGGAATGATGTCTTTATGACTAACCCACTTCTATTCTGAAATAAAGAGGCCAGCAAAGCAAGTTACGGCGGGTTGACGCACGATGTTTGATTGCACAGGTGGATGGAGTTCTCCCTAGTTGAGAGGGAGTGTTAAAATTGGACAACTAGGTCCAAACTCCATGTTGTGATGCCCAGATGAAGACACCAATATTTTTATTGGATTCCTCTTTCGAAGAGGTGCAAGATCGATCTAAAGATCATCTTGATCCGATGAGCAGAACATTTATTTTGAATTTATTTTCTAATATATTCAGATATGTGCAGGTCAGCCTTAAGGTTTTACACCCCCAGCAAATGTGTCACACACCTCAGTGATTGATATAAATAGAGTAAACGTTGGAGGACAGTTCTCATCATCTCATCCTCACTCATCATCTCTCCTCTTCTGATTCGTTCGAGCTCCTGGAGGCAGTTTCGGTGCACACGTGGGAAAGAAGGACGAAGAGGAAAACCGTTGTAGCTAGGGTTTCCACGCAAGTTTGACCAGCATTGACTTTGGTCAACGCATGGTCCAAATAGGCTGAATTTTGGTGGAGACTTCGATTTTGGAAGGCCGTACATATTGGCACAAGAACCGATGTCAAAAGGTTGACTAAAGACTGAGCTGCGTTGAGTTTCTTGCTGTTGTTCTACATTGACTTTTCTGGGCAGCTTTGACTTTTCTGGGGTTGACTTTGAGTTGACCATGTGGCTATTTTGAGGGTTGTTGTGACACATGCTGGGTTGGCTGACCAAGGAGACTTTGCTGGTTGAAGCATCCTGTTGACTGCCGTAACGCACCACACCATTTTTCTATTTCTGGTTTGTCTTCTGTAGATCCACTAGTATGTTCTATCGGCATTTTACTTGATTGTTTATGTGATTACTGTAGTGAAAAGTAAAGTTGCATCAAGCATAGAACATCTACAAAAACTTACAATTTCCCTAAGTTTAGACTTAGGGTCCCATTAAAATAATTAATTATTTCAATAAAACATGAACCGAGTGGAATTTCCACAAACGGTTTCTGGGTTCTTTGGAACACTGGTGTCTAAGCCTCCTCACCAAATTTGAGACTTAGATCACTTTCCAATGCTACAAAAATCAATAGAGACCTTCAGTTGCCCAAGTGGGAGGAATCCAGAGGGTGGTCATGTATAGTGTGTGCGATGAGGAGCAAGTATACATGTTTGTATTCATTACTACAAATTGAATCATAAAGGAGCTCATATTCATCCAATCTTATTGTTCTATATGATGAATTTCATTTCTTTTATTTTTCGTTGTTTGGTTGTTTTCCACCTATGTTGGTTGCATGTCTGAAGGTCGGGGCCAATGAGGAGAAAAGAGGCAAAGGGATCTACTACAACTTCCGAATTCACAAGTAGGATCCTTAACTAGTAGATTAGAATTTACTTTCTTTGCATGCATTTCTGTGTTAATGTGTCAAGTTTCTTGTTTCCGCTCTACCAAGGTTTTCAACCCTGACCTTGGGGGATAATTTCCCATAACACCCTTTGATATATATACTTGGATGTATACACTTGCTGTATAGTCAGACTATATATTATAGGATGCATTTTATCTAAAGGAAAAATAAATTAACGGGTTCATTAAGACCTATTTAGCCAACATGCAAGAATTACACAAATCTATTCCTAGAAGAATATCAACATTTGAAAACACAAATCAGATGTCTTTAACCAAATTCAATTGAAATTGTTGCATGTATAACAACTATCATACTTACCTTTCCAAGAGACCAGGAGAAGGGTCATTACCATTCCCATATTGTTGGAATAAATATTTCACTATATCACCTGCCATTACACAGATCATACAAACGAAAAGGGACTCTTAAAACTCACTAGAGAATAACAAAAAGAAAAATTTCAATTCTATTTTTTGCATAACTTTGATCCTTCTGCCCTCTAAAGGCCTCATTGATATGCAACTAATCTTCTCTATTCAAAAAATCTTCTCATTCGAAAATTTAGCTTACAAGTTTATTGGCATCCACATTTAGCATTACTGCACAAACTATTTTACCACCAGATCATGCTGTCCTGCCATAAACATGCAGATAAAGATCTGTTTTCCCATGGTAAGCTTACATCTTAGAGAATGCATTCCACGTGAACAAGGATATATGTTTCTCATTTAAAGCCTAAAAGGGACTCTATATTTATTTTACTAAATATCAACCATCAAGACCTTACAATAGAACAAGAGAGCAATCTTTATTAATTATCCTTCCTGCAGAGTGGAAGCATAGTGCATAAAGAATAAAGGCAACAAGTAATGCTGGACATAAGGATGAAAATTGGAATACAAAGGTGAACTGTTGCAATTCTTATGAAATCAGATACGCATGTGCTTGGTAATGGTGATCAAAAGCATACCGCTTTCATATAAAGAAACGCCAGTATTTGGATCAATGAGATAAGGGAACCTGCATAACATCAATTCATATTAAATTCATTTTAGTACTTAGTCTCCAGGTCATCACAAATTTAAAATTTCAACATTCATGTTGTTAATTTAAAAAAAAAAAAGTCAAAGTTCTTTGTTAACCATCAAATATAAGATTCTAAAATCAGTCTATGATTAATGAGGATCCTTATCGAACATTAAGACAATGTGAATATTGTCCAGGAGTTCATAAGTTATTTCAAAAGTATTTTCAACTTCCCAAGGAAAATATAAAACACAGATGAAGGGATAACATACTGTTCCTTGCCGCCATATCTTCTTACGATCTCTCGGTGCTTTAAAGAGCCTTTGGGACAAGGGTAGACCTACACATATCCACATTGTAGAAAAATATAAAAATAAATAAATATGACAATCATAAAAAAGAATCAGACAATATTCAATGAACTAGTCAATCAGCTTATTTGATACTCTAAAACTTCATAACATGATGGGATAAGAAAAGAGATCCAAAATATGGCAATGACAAAACAATTTAAGCAGATTTGAAAAAACCTTGCATTAGAGAATAACTGAATGCGCACACATCTACAAGAAAGTCTAATCTCATCGAATGACCTAGATAACTATGATATCCCCAATTCCATAAAATTGCTAAGTGTAGCAAAATTTTGTAATTTTTGGTGTTGGAGGCAATTTTGGCATTTTGGAGTTAGGAGATGTGTGGGATTGGATCCCACGGTCAAAGGCAAAGGGAGGCAATACGAACCAAGAGGAAAAAATCGAACTCTTATTGGAATGTGGGGACCACCAAAGGAGGCAATTCAAACCTCAAGAAAGGGGGAAGAGTTAGTTGATTGTGGGGGCCACCAAGGGGAGACAAGGGACCCATGACTATATAAGGCAGCAAGCTCTTCATCCTTTGATTGCTAAATTTCAGAATCATAGACCTCTTGGAGTTGTTCAGTGCGGGAGAGTAGAGTGCTATTGAGCACCGGGATTTCAAGCAAAATCCAGCCTAGTTTCGGAGAACTTCAAGTGTCTCTTGTTGACCACTAGAGTGACACTTGATGACTATCTGATCAATCCATGCCCAAGAATGTACCAAAGGACACTTGTACCATCAGATATCATCAGAATACAAGAGTTTTTAAAGTCTACTTCTCATCATTTTTTGTTGTACCCAGATTCCACACCCTGCGGAGAATTGTAATAAGTGATGCTAGAATGATGAGTGTTGAGTCATGTAATAGCCCTAGATAGCTTGGGACCTTGCCAACAAGTGAGTATTACTTTGGGAGGATTTTTTCACTTGGTTGATTATCTTCTCCCTGCCAGGACTTAATAATTAAATGAGATTTTTCCTCCAAATATACCCCAAAGCCGGAGTACGGCTTGATGGTGAGGCCTTGGGTGAGTCCTAGTGTCTAAAGTCGATGTATAAAAAAAAAATCGTGGAATTTGGTTAGGTCTAGGTAGTCATTTTCTAATTTTTTAGATTTCCCGCAAGGCAAAAATTGTAATAAAAATTGTATTTGAAATGTAATAAGTGATGTTTAGAGAAGTTTTATGGGATATGAGTAATAAATTTGCACCTCTCACCTTCAACTTTATATTATGACACACTTTGAGGGGTCAAAAACGTGTTTAGGACCCCCAAAACCCACATTCCCTAAGTTTAATGGAAAATGTGGCAATAAATTAAATAGAGAGAAATAAATTATTCCATGTGACAGAATGACATGGAAATGACTTAGAAATTATCCTAAGTCAAAGAGTTGATTCAAGGGGTGCGTGGACGATGACTGAGCACCTTACATCATAGATGCACCAATATCTCATAAAATTGAATTTCATGGAGTTAAAGCAACAGTTGCACATGAGAAAAATCGAATTATTTGAAGGAGCTTATGCACTAAAGAAATATTCGATGGAATATTTTGATTGAGGATTTCGTGGGGACTTATCTCACTATTAGCTCGAGTGCTTCTACACTTAGCACATCACTTGGGGAAATACGAGTTTCTCTTGGAGATGACCACACAGTTCCTTGGGATCTACGCTGAGTTTCTTTGAGATCATCATCTGAGGTGGCAGCACTTGATTCGAGTTTGGATTGTTTGATTGGAGTTATCCCATTGCTTTGGTTCACTCATGGATTTGTTTATTGTACCACATAGAGAATTCGATTTTCCTTGGGTGCCACATATGGAATCCGATTTGCCTTGGTGTCTCTCTCATCTCCACTTGGAATTCGACTTGCTCTTTCTTGGGATTTTCTCCAAGGCCATTTGTCACATGCATTCTTCCTTGGAATTTTCTCCCAACTCTCTATATAACAGAACCATGGGCTCTTATATGTATCATGTAATACGAGATATTGGGCTTGAGGACACACTGTTGGAATGTACATGAATTTTGCAATATAATACAACAAACTTTGGGGTTACTTGTGAGGTGTTCTTCTCCCTTTGTATGGTAAATTATTGACATATTTGTTATTATGTTTCTATTTACTTCCTCATGCTATTATTTCCTTCATGCTTTTCAAGTTATGTTGATTTGCAGCTATCTCATATTAGCATAAGAATTGTTTAATTTCTCTAGGGAGAGATATTTTAGTTGATGTCAAAGATATCTCTAGAAATTCTCTCCATTGCATTTATTTAATTTCATGTGGATCTAATTGGTTTTGGTGAAGTTTTGTAGAAGAATCCTTCTTTAGTCAAGCTTCAAGTGTGAGGAGAAGTTCTCTAACGAACCAACCCACTCTTGAAAATATTCAAGGAGAACCCGCATGCGTTAAATTCCAAAGTCTCATCTATTTCGATTTGTCTTGAAGGGGTTCCTTTAAGTTTTAGGCTCTTATTTCTTGCATCAAAATCAAAATTAAAAAAAAAATATTTTTCAAGTATTACGCTTCATTTATTTATATCTCGGTATTTCGAAGAGCTAAACCATGGCTAGTCAAAGAGTAGAGCTTACTCATACTCTTTGGCCTAGCTTTTTGTAGATTATTTTGTAATTTATTAGGCTAATACTTGCTGGGTTTTGTAGCCTATCTCTAACTTATTTTCGTGCAGCAACTTGCGGGATTCATCTCCAAAAAACTACTTACAATTTTGCATGCAGAACCTTGCGGCTTTAATTTTGAGACTATCTCCATCTCCAGGCCGAGTTCTTCCTAGATAAAAGCCGATTTCTTCTTTGGTGAGGCAGAGTTCATCTTGTGTAATATCCCTAAGGAAATTTTAGGGTAAATAGCAGGCATGAATAGACATAAAATCACACAAACAAAAATATAAATCAGATGCACAGTTTTACACCAAAATCGAATTGTTGAGCCATTTTATTACTGAATAAGGGTGTACAAATAAGTTGTTGGAATGTCTGCACCCGGGCTTGCTCTAAGCAAGCTAGCTAAGCCCAAAATGAGGTACAAGTCACCCTCCTCTGCTAAAACACTGCGCTGCCCTGGATCTGTGCTGGAATAACCTAGAAATGTGATGTTGCCTCCAAAGATCTATTGATAGAGATGTCTCCCCTACTCAGAAGATTCCGGGAAATTAACCCTGGTCTCTCCTCTAGTAACCCACCAAAACCCAGAAAGGGTTCGGCCAAACGCTGACCCTGGAATTTTAGCCCAATTTCCCTTAGCTCCTTTAGTTGCTGGTTGAGTTAGGATCTCTATTTGACCCATCAAATATGCCCAAAAAATTCTTCAAAATTAATTCCGACCTCCCCACACAATACCCAGAAAAACCCAAGAAGGGATTGGCCAAAGCTTGATCCTGGAAAATCGACCTCCTTATGCATGGGTGGCTCTATTGCTGGGTATAATGCTCCTGCTGTGAGATCTACTGCCCAGTGCTCCCAAAATATCAACAATCCTTGTTAGAAGACTTCCCAAGCCTCCCCACCAAATCTCCAGCTCCAAATCCCCTCACTCCACAAGCTCTCGAAGTGACACCTCCAAACACTGTACAGTTTCTGCGCTGTTGTGACTGCCTCTGCGATGTAGTATGGCCTCTCTATTGTTGGTACAAATGGAACTTAGGTAGAACACCCTCCTTGTGCTAGCACTCGAAGGCCACTGAAGCAAGGGCTAGGATTTCTGCTCGAAAACACCCGTGTTGAACAACACTGCAAACTTGGCACTTGCCCAAGCGTGTTATGTCAAAAAACAATTTCAGAAATAATGAATGAATGAGAAAATGAGTGTCTCCCTCCTCTTTTGTTCCTTAGCCTTCAAATTTCCCATGTGGGCCCAACATCGAGATTCCCACACCAAATCGGCTCCAATGAGAGCGCAGTGCCCATGTGGGATGCAATTCTCACTAAGTGGCCCCCATGCTCCACTATAGTCATAATCTTTCATCCCCATCTCTAATGTCTGGGTGGATTAATGTCCAAAATAATCATGTGGGCCCCTAACTACCCACATTTCCTAAGTGCAAGTCGACGCGAGGGAAAGAATGTCAAAATTGGATATTTCACTTAGCAAATGCTAAGTGGGAATATCACAGTCCTTCCCGCCAAAATTTCTTGTCCTCAAGCAATGCGTGAACAAGCATCCTCTCTAGTTGTTGCTCCCCACTATCACTGCAAAATGTGCCAGGGTCCCAGATGTGCCATTGAATCGTCTCTGACCTCTACATTGTCCTGACATGAAAGAATTCCTCAATACCAGGATCCCAAGTCATCCTGTCCAACCTCAAGCTCTCCCTGCTCCACTCACTATCGTGCCCTTTATAAGGTACTAGTGGTCCCCTGTATACCATTACCGGACAACTGCTCATCACCTCCTTCAGCCTGTCAAAAGCCCTTTGCGCAGTCTCAGTCTAACTGAAAGCCCCCTTTTTGGTGAGGTTTGTGAGGGGTGCTACAAGCTGTGAAAACCCTTTGACAAACTTCTGGTAGTAGGTACAAATACCCACAAACCCCCGAAGCTCCGTCACATTCTTCGGCTCTAGCCAATCTCTGATGGCCCTAATCTTCTCCTCGTGGACTGTCACTCTGTCCACCCCAATGATATTCCCTAGATAGATCAGCTTCATCAACCCAAACTCGCATTTAAACAACTTGGCATAGAAATGTTGCTCCTCCAAGATACGCAACACCGTCTCTATGTGTTGCAAATGCTCCTCCCATGTATGGCTGTATATGAGGCTATCGTCAAAGAACACCATCACAAACTTCCTAACTTGACCACGGAAGATGTGGTTCATGCAAGACTGGAACGTAGTCGGAGCATTGGTCAACCCGAAGGGCATCACCAAGAACTCGAAATGGCCATAATGACAGTGAAACGCAGTCTTGGGGACATCCTTGTCCCTCACCCTGATCTAGTGGTACCCCAACCTCAGATCAATCTTGGAGAAGAACATCACTCCCCTCAGCACGTCCATCAACTCATTGATCCTGGGAATAGGGCAGTGGTTCTTCATGGTCTTCTTTTTCAGGGCCCTGTAGTCTATGCACATCTGCAGTGTGCCATCCTTCTTCTGTGAAAAATTATGAATATTACTTATGCCGAAACCCTACTGTTAAACCCTGATTTTCTTCTCCTACTTATACAAGTTATTAATATGAAATGTGTAGTATTAACATCGAAGTAAACACTTTAATAGCCTACACAGATACAGATCTAAACTAATTACATGCACATAGACAAAGTGACACACAAGATTTTCTGAACAACTGTCCCCGGAAAAACCCAATGCAGGAAAACTGGTCTTCTGGTTGTTGGAGGGTTTTTATTATTAAGTAGATTCTAAGTACAACAAATCTGGGCACCTTACTGGTTAATCCGACAGATTAATACAAAACTTTGCAGCAATACCTTTGTTCTGGAGACTTAGAAACTGACTGATTCACACCCTCAAACGAGATTTATAGAACTCAGCCCTTTTCTGTCTTCAGAAACCCCACTGCTGCTCTGAAGCTCTTTGTGTCAGCTCTGCTAGCCTCCGTGTGCCCCTGTGCTACTCATGAGAGGCATGCGTAGCCCTAGACTGGGTAACGATGTCCCTGCGCTGCCCTACCTGGGCCTGCGTAAGCCTTGATGGCCTCCTGTTGCCTCTGCGCTGACCTTTCTAGGCTTGTGTAGCACTTGAAGCCTCTGCGTTGAGCGGCTGCTGCATAATTGCTGTGTAGCTGCTGCCCCCTCTATGCTACTCTGGCTGCTGCTTTCTCTGCGTCTTGCTGACTCTTGGCCTGGGATTAGATCATCCCTCTCACCAATACTACCCCTCGCTACAGCTGAAACACTTCTCGAAATTCTTAGCAAACCACGCCCTAGAATTCCAGCTTAGTCTCAGTGCTCTACCATTGAGTCTGTCCTCCAACTGACCCCAAGTCTTTCCTTTATACTTTTCTCGTTGGGAAACCAACGGCCGTGATGTAATCTTGATTCGACGGCTAAGATTAAAAGAAATCTTGATCCGTGTGACTTAAGTCATTTTCATCACATGTTTAAATTAATTACCTTTAATCTTAATTTTCCTAAGTTAGACTTAGGGTCCTTAATTAAAAAGATTAATTAACTAATTATCTCTTAAACAGGATGGAATTTCTCAAATCCCTTTTTGGGTCTTAGAGATCTCATGTACTCTAGCCCCTCCACAAATTTTGGGAGCTAGAGCACATCCGATGCTATGCCAACACTCAAAATCTCAACATCTTCTTCACCAAAACCACTGAAGAAGTGAATGGACTCGTGTTGGGCCTGATCTGCCCCAATGTTCAAAGCTCATGGATAGCTCTCTCAATCTCGACCCTATAGGCCTTGGGATGCCTGTAGGGAGTGGTGATCACGGCTTAAATGTCGGGCTCGAGCTCAATAGTGTGCTCAAACCCCCGATCTAGTAGCTTCCCCGGTGGGACGTCCCCAAAAACCAGAGTAGCGGTTTAGGAGAATTTGCACATCTGGGTGCGTACGCTGGCCCGAGACACCTGCATCCGAAATCCTCAACTCCACAGCCCAGTCTATGTCTCCCTTCCGAAAATTTTCCTCCATCATATGAGCCGAAACTGTCTGTGGAGGGTATGTGTGCATGCCCCTGAGCATCACCGGCTTCCCACTCTTCTTGTCCACAAACTCCATCTCCAGTGTTTGCCTATCAGTAGTGACCTTCCCAAGGGTGATGAGCCATTAGACTCCCAACACTAAGTTGGTGTCCGGAATATCGACCACAAAAAAGTGATATGTCAATGTGTACGTCCCCATGGTCACTGACAATGTCGAGACATAAAGCGCGCACTGCATTGTCCTAGCCCCTGGAACCAGCACATAAAACCCATCAAAGCTTTCTATCTATATGCCTCTCCTTTGCACCAACTGGGCATCAATGAAGTTGTACGTAGCCCCATTGTCCACCAGCATTGAGACACGCTACCCATGAACTGTCCCCCGGACCCTCAGCGTTAGGTACATGGGAACTCCCCGCAAAGATGCAAGGACCCCTACGGTCGGTGTACATGTTGGTCCCCCTGCTGCTGGAGGAGGTGGTGGTGGAGGATCCTAACCTGGTGCTCCAATGTCGGCATCTCCTCCCATCTAAAAATATGTCTCCTCTTCTCCCTCGATGTCGGAGAATACCTCAATGTAATGTGTCTTCCCTTCGGCACATCTGTTGCCCAGTGCCCATGGCTCCTGACAGGTGAAGCAAAGCTTCCTCCATCTCAAATCCCTTCGGGTATCATCATCTAAAGGCCCTCGACCCTGGTTCCCTCTCGGGGGTGGGGCTCTCACGTCCCTTCCTTTCTGCTGGAACATTGGTCTATTGGGCATGAGAGCCCTCGTTTTCGGCAAAGCGTCTTGCAAGTCTCTGGATCTCGCTACTTCTTCTTGCAGCGTACTGGGTGGAGTAGATCTCACTAGCCCATGCAAAGGTTCTGCTAGACCGTCAATGAACATGTAGATCCTCCTAGGCACGGACAAGTCTGGAACCATCACTAAGAGTCTCAAGAACTCAGAAATGTATGTGTTCGGGTTCCCTATCTGTTTCACTTTGGTTAGCTCAGCAAAATACTCCTCCAGATCCTTCCGATCAAACCTCTCTAGCACTCTCCAACTGAAATCATCATATGTTGTCACTCCTGAGGGACCCAACGTAGTCATACCATGGAACCACCAGTCATGGGCTTCTCCCTCTAGATGCAGCGCAACCACCTTGATGGCCTCTACCTCCGCCATATGATTAAGCTAGAAATAAATGTCCAGCTTCTCCATCCAAGCTTTGGTTGAAAATTTTGATGACCCATCGAAATTAGGTAGGGAAAGCCTGCCCACGATACGTTGCAGGTCATTGCCCTGCATGTACCCTCCTCTGGTCTGGCGTTTGGGTCTGTTGTTGTTTTTTACCTAACAAAACTCATCGAAGGTAAGGGCACATTCAAACTCCAGCCCGTATGGTTGATACTCTACAAAGTACTCTCCATAGTGAGCCACCTCCGGCTCTTGTGGCCCTCCTGCTCCTGATCTCGAAGCTAGGAATGTGGGCATGGTGGAACGTGGTGGAGTGCGTGGCACCACCTGCTGCAGTGTTACGCTCGGGTGGGTGATGGGAAGTGTCGGATCCTTCTTCGATCTAGAATTACCCTTGAACTCCCTTTCCCTTACTACCATTGCTAATCCTCTGGCCCATCTCCTCAATCCTCTTGGAGAGGTCATGCACAGACTTCAGAAGAAGGTGAGCAAATTCCTTCTCCTCATTTGTGTGTGCCATCTCTCTCTCTACAACCTCTGGAATGCTATCAACCTGGTCCGGAGTGATTTCGAGCCTCCTTTCTCTGCTCCTATATCTCTGCCTCCATTAAGTCACGTTATTCTGTCTTCCGGTGTCATAGACTGTGTGCTCCATAGGCTGAGAAAATTATATGAGCTCTAATACCATTGTAATATCCCAAATTGGGAACAAACAGTAATACAAAGCACACAAAACTAAAAACTACAGCAAAATAGGAAATGTTATTAAAACATCATGAATGGAGCCAAAAACATCTGAACCATTTTATTAATTTTTCTGTGTGAAAAAGTACAATGAGGTGCTCAGAAAGATGGCACCTAGGTCTTCATAAGACAAGCTAAGATACTACTCAAACCCGAACAGAAACATTGTTGATCTGCTACTCTACGTGGCTCCTCCTCTGCACTGCCAGAGCTGGAACTACTGTTGCTGTCTGGAAATGAGTTGTGTGTTGGGCCTACTCCTATGCTCAGAAAATTCCTGGATTAAAACCTCAGGCTCTACTCACAAGACCCACAAAAACCCGCGTAGGGTTTCCAGAAATTCCGACCCCAAAAAATGGCCCCTTTGGGCTTGGCATGCTACACTGCTGGGTGAATCGGTTCTCTGGCTGAAATGTTGGAAATTGCCTCTCAAATCTTGCTCCAAATCCCTGGTAGGAGGTGGCTAACCTCCCCTCTAATCCTCCAACTGAAATCTGCTCTTCCTCCCAATTGCCCAACACCTCTCTTCAACTGGACTGTGTACTCCCCACGCAGTCAGTGTGGCCTCTGCGCTGTCCTGAAGGGATTGCGTATGCCTAGAATGCGTCACTACAAAACTCCTCCTACAAACAGATGGAACTCCTCCCCTGAGTGGGCACTCAAAGTCCCTCGAGGTAGAGGTTGAGATCTCCACTCGGAAATCTTTGTGCTAAACAGCACTTGCAGACCCGGCTAAACAGCTCAAGCGTGCTACAGTCAATCAGACAGAAATTAGGTGATGAATGAGGAATGAGCTTCTCTCATCCTCTTTTATCCAAGTTGAGCCGCCAACGTTCCCTTGGCCCCACACGGACTGGGTTGCCTCTCCTCTGGCCTATCTCTGAGCTGCCCACTACACTGCCTCTCCCACGCTGCCACTAGGACGCTTCCTCATTCGAGTTTTTGGCCACATGGTCCCAACTACAGCCTCAATATTTGCCTCTAATGACTTTAAGAAAGTAAATTAGCTGCATAGTTTATTTGTAGGTCCCTTGGCCCACTTGATTTTTGCTAAACATTAGAAAAAGGAAAAATTAATCAAAATTAATATTCCAATTAGTTGACTGCTAATTTGGAATATAACATCTCAAGTGGTCGAATGATAAAAAATATATGTTGTTGGGCCCTAGAGGAGGCCTAATGAAGTACATAGGTGCCATAATGTGAAATAAGACTCCCAAAAGAAGTAATAAACCTATGGTGCTCCCATTGGGTGTGGGGACACACAAGTAACCTCATGGGTCTCCAAACAGATCGAAGATGCATGTAGACCATCTGCAAGGGCTCGAATGATGGTGTAAGTGATGTCACATCATCACATAGGTCCTCGGTCATCTGCCAAGTGCATGGTAGAACTGTGGGGTCGGCTGGGCATGGTGAACTCGGGTACCTGTACGAAGTCGGAATATAAAGGGAAAGGCCTAAAATGGTACAACTCAGGTTCATGTACAAAGTCAGAATATAAGGCAAGAGCAGAAGAAAAGGCAGTACTGTACAATACTCCAAATCATTTGAAGGGTTTTTTTATGTCCTGTAGCAGTCGGGACCACACAGATAGTATTGTAGAGGAGCTTTAAGATAATTGTTAAGATAAGGTGGTTTAAGATAATCGTTGAAACAAGGTTTAATCTTCATCTACAGTAGCCGGTGGCACTTCCAGTAGTTCGATTTTTTCAGAGTTTGTTGAAAATTCATAAAAATGATTCAAGATAAACCCTAAGATCCGTCGAGTCTGAAACCTAGAGCTCTGATACCATAATGTAAAGTACCCAATTAACAAAATTTAATGAAACTGTTGCTCAGAGAAAAAAAAGGCCCTAATTTCGTATTAGCAAAATTTACAAGGTTGGCATTCAAATTAACAAGAGAACTCAAAATTTAATTATTCCTTTGACAGTACTTACTTGAAATTTAGTCTGATGATGTTTCTAGCGGTTGTTGTTCTCGCCTCCATTACAAAAATGACTAAAACCTCCCTGCCAAACTGGGCACAATCTCGGTACCCAGCTCCAAAGTACTTCAAAATTGAAGCACTCTGGCCCCCATGCCCAAAAGTTTCAAGAACAACCAAGGCTCATTGTCTTTCCGTCAATGACTCTTCGAAATTCCCACTGTGCAAAAAAAAATTCCTCAAAGGTCAAGAACCCCTCAGAACCAAGAAAAAGCGTTCCTCCGACTCCAAAGAGAACACTAACAGCATTTGTAGACACTATCTCAACCCCCAAAGAGCCCTCTCTTCTTATACACCAACACTTCCACCACCTTCCTTTCCCTATCGGTCACAGGTGGAGCGAATTTCAGCTCCCACCTTGCTCCTTCATTTCTTACAGGCGGTCACATTTTGAGTGGTGGACTTAATTTATTTAATTCATGAAAATCATAGTTGTTATTATTTTTATTATGTTAGCCATTTAATTTCTTAATGTTTTTATTGAACTTTTATTTTATTACAATATATTAATTTAATTTAATTTTAACTATTAAGGTTGTTTGGGATTGACTTATTTGAAAAGATAATGTCATATGTCTTTTCCATTTCTTTTTAATGAATAATATATATATATATATATATATATATATATATATATATATAAGACTTAAGTTCTATTTTTATTTAGTTTCTTTTTAGTGAATATAATATATATATGGTGTTTTTTAGTTATTATAATTAAAATTCCCTTTTATTTTGTATAATCCATTGTATTAACTTTATTTTTGGAATCATATATTATGATGATGGCACGCATATCAAGTACCTCATTTGATATAATCATTATATTCAAGTTCGCTAGATATTTACTTCAAAACCAATTCATTACCTTATATTAGCTAGTATGTATACTAGTGCAGTGCATGTGATGCATGCATATGTAGCTATCATATGCATGTCTCGTATGCATGCTAATATTCACATTCTATTTGTATTTGTAGGTGGGTCGCTACAGTTTGACTCCTCAAGGGACTGCGTAGGCAAAGCCAATCCACCTTTGTGTATGCCCAAAAATAGAGAAATTCAGCCTGAGAAGTGGCCCCCAAGTCAACGCTCAAAACCACTGCAAAACACAAGTAAATGTGCTCCTAAAAGCCCGGAATCGGGC
This sequence comes from Pinus albicaulis, assembly GCA_034641835.2. Taxonomy (NCBI): domain Eukaryota; kingdom Viridiplantae; phylum Streptophyta; class Pinopsida; order Pinales; family Pinaceae; genus Pinus; species Pinus albicaulis. Next base: position 679,032,673 of record CM076580.1, on the reverse strand, counting down.
CTTGACTCTTCTCTAAAACTATTTTTCCCCAAGAGTGTGTGTTCCTTTCTGCGCACAATCTACTCCAAGTATGGCTCGAAATCCCCTATAGAATCTTCCGGAACAGCTCCAAAATGTAGCAATAGCTCCCCTAGGGTGGCACTCGAAGTCCACCGAAGAAGGAGGTGAGATCTCCCCTCAAAAATCTCGTGTGTTGAACAACACTATATAGATTTGGCACAACAACTCAAGCATACAAGAGGGTTCAATTTTCAAATGATCAAAAGCCCCAAAAAGATGCATTCTCCTCATATTTAACATTGAGCCCCTTCTCTCTCCATGTGAGTCCCATACGTTGACCTCCTCTTGTCCCTCTCTCTCCACAAGTGTGTGTTTCTCCAAGGGGTGCGTATTCCTCTTGGGGTGGCCCCCACCATCCACTATAATTTCAATGTGCTTCACTTCTCCTATGTTGGAGCCTCCCTTAGCCAAAATTGCAAAGTGGGACCCTCCTAACCCACTTTTCCAAAGTCCACCATAGCAAAACTCAAAATTGCGCAAAATTGTAACTACGTAGCAAAATTTCTAAGTAGGAGCGTCACATCTTCTACAAGTATTTTATTTTATTATTTTATGAGTATTCTAGAAGCTCCACCTCGACTTCGTCTTAAGTAAGTTTTAATTAATTTAAGTCACTTTTTGCTTTTTCCCTTAATTAATTTTTCCCTTTTAATTAAGTGACTAATTAAAGTCAGTGTAATATTCCCAATTAGCAATAGCTAATTGGAAATATTAATTTTGACTAATTTTGCCTTTATAAAGTTAAAATATAAAGAAAGTGGGTGAAGGAGCACTTAGCTCACACTTAAGATAAAAGAATTCCCTAAAGTCACTAAGGAGACATATCGAATTAGCAAGGTGGGGCTTAGGGGCCATTTGGCAGTGCAGGGAAAGGGGCAGCGTGGGCAGCGTGGGGTCTAGCCAGTGCAATTGAGTTGGACAGCGTGGGGCCAGCCACCGCAGTTTGAGTTGGACATCGTGGGCCAAGAGGGGCAGCGCAGAGATTGGTGGGGCCTAGGTGAGGGAGAGGCTCACCAAGCATAAAAGGAGGAAGGGTCTCCTCATTCTCATCATTCTGATTATGCATTTTGAGAATTGTCTTCTTGACATTGAGCACGCTTGCTGTTTAGCAAATTTTGCACGTACTGTTTAGTACACTGGGTGTCTCCGTTCAGAGATCCCAACCTCAGCCCCGGGGGACTTCGAGTGCCTGCTTGGGTGAGGAGTTTTATCCTTATTTTGTCAGTGGGAGTTGCAGCTATCATGAGAGGATCATCCACGTAGAGAGACAGCGCAGTCAATGAGAGGGAGGACGCAGTCTTTTGGGGAGGTTGTTCCGGATTGGGAGTTTGAGGTGCATTCAACCCTGGATAGTGGATAAGGGGCCAACCCTTTCCTATTCCAGTGTTTTGGTGGAGTTACGGAGCAGCTTTTGGAGCAGATCATTCAGAGCCAGCGTCCCTCCTTGAGGAACAGCGTAGAGCCTCAAGGGAGCTATTTTCGGGGGTCGGCCATTTCTGAAAGCTTTTTGGGCTTTTCTGGGTATTGGGAGTAGAGGCCATTCCCGAAGTTTTAGCATTTTCTGAGGTGGGGAGCAGCCCCAACGATTCAGTGCATTCCAGCAGTAGCAGCAGCACAGTAGCAATGCCAGCAGCTTGGAGATAACGCAGTCTTGAGTTAGCAGCCATTCTAGGTCCCAATCTGAGAGTATTTCTACGCTTGCCTAGTGCAGGCCAAGGTACCATCATTCTGATCACCTTTGTACTCATTTTCTATCTTTTAGTATTAATAAAATGGCTCAACGTTCTCCATATTGGTTATTGTTCATGTGATACCTCTCTAGTTGTTGTTTGTCTTCGTTTATGTGCTTTATATTGCTGTTTATTTCTACTTCGAATATTACAGTCAGTTTTAATCTAGGAAAATGGTAAATCTTCCACCATACTTTCTCAGGCATCTGGAAGTCACTTCTCAGCATCTCATTTTGTAGACCTTCTCATTCTGATTCCAACGAGCTATTACACTAAAGTGTTACATCAAAAATACCTCCCAAAATGCCACCTTAAGCATAATTAATTAAGTTATGCTCAGTAATAACCTCATTTTACGGGAATTATCAGAAAGCAACGGAACCAAAAACAAGTTGTGTGAAACTGCCCCTGATGATGAATATGCCAAGTGAATGTCGTTGGATCCCATAAAAATCCCTCAAACCCCCTCTGGGACCCCTGATGATGTAATCCTGCTACTATGGCCTGACCATCGCATACTTTGGAAATCCATCCTGGCTGTACTATAGAGGAAACTGAAAATGGGAACTTTACAGAAAAGCCATTGAGGTGGCAGTGGTGGCTTGCCTAAGTTGCCCTTGGGGTCTCATCACTTGTGTTTATGAGACTTTTGCAAGTGAGAACCTGAGATTTAACAAAGGTTACTCTCAAGAGCAAAGCCAACTCTTACTTAAAGCTCATCAATTTGCTCAAAGCAATGGGGTGAGATTTCTGATTGAGCGTAACTCTACATCGATGTTTCTAGTATCCACAGAAAGCCAACTGCACTGAGTGGAACTAAGTGCCAAAGCAACTTGCCACTGTCCCTTACCATCCAAATATGCCCCAGAAGGGGCCTGGTCCATGAAGGCAGTCCTCATATGTTAACTTTTTAGATTTTGTAGTATGGGATTTTCCTGGCACTCCTGTTATCTGAATGTTGTAATCACCTTGAACCCCAAAGTACTTATTTTTTCTCTGAAGTAATATGTAATGCATTTTCCAAAAAATATTGAGCTTATTTTCATGCTCAAAAGTGGTTTGACTAGTTCAGAAAAGAAATTAAAGGTACATAACTGAAGATTTTGAAGAGAATCACATTCTTATCATAAACTTGGAAGGAGAAAAGGAACCAGAAGTTTTGTTGGGATCAACAGGATTACATTTCATTCACTTGATAATGAAAACTTGCTAATAGAAATGTCTTACAGTCTACTCACTTCTGCAGAAAGATCCAATTCAGTCAGAGCTTCTCTCACTCGCCTACAAAAAGGGCATGCCTCTGTTCACAAGCACAAGTTTAGCATTTCTCCTTAGTTGAGAATGGTTATTCCTGTTTTGAATTTAAATATATTTTGACAACAATGTGCTGACAGATGTTAAGAATCAGGACATTTGTTCAACATCTCTATTGTTAATTTTCGTATTTCAAGTAAATTTAAGAAGCAATATTAGCACATGCCACGGCATCCTAAAGCATAAAATATGCTGGTAAGAAAAGAAGATATGCTAAATAAATATCATATGCACCACAGGTTTAGACAATTCACTTTGTATACAATGGCAGGAAGCACAAACATTCAGAAAGAAAAGACATCCAGTCAACAAAGAGAAATAAAATTTTGTTACAAGGTATTAAAAATTTTATTGACAGGAATTGGACTACAATCACATCACATCAAAAATATCAGTCAAATAAATGGACAAACAACAGCTTATGAAGTGGTAATGGGTTGAAACCTGCAATAACCAGTTTATGCAGGTCCTGATAAAACACATGGACACCTATTGTTGTAGATCCTTTGGCGAATGTTGATCCCATTTCGAAACATATTTGTGGGAATTCTTGAAACAAAAAAGGGAAGTTTAGTATATAATCTAAATGCACACATTTTTTCGCATGCTGCTAAATATACTTTCAGCAAGATACTTTTTTGGCCATGAAACAATCACCTTATACTTTTGAAGAAATCCATAAAGAGAGTGGGTTCTTCAAACTAATTTGACCATTCAATATGAGGACCTGATCATCAAGGATTTCATGAAGCTTGTTAACAAGCTGCATAAACCAAGCAAGAGCAGGTTATCACTAATGGTCCTGAGCAAATTATTGTTTGGAAAGAGACAGAATGGTGTGGTCAGTAACAGGGCATTCAGTTACCAATATAACTGATGGAACAGATCTCTCAAAGTGTAGAAAGAGTGGCAAACCATAGGGTTGGGGTCCGGGGATTTAATAGCTACCGATAATATCATTATAGAGAGTTTCAGACAAGAAAGAACAGGACTCTGAAGTTGTTAGATATGATAAAGCATTAAACTTCAAAATCCTCCAAAGAAGCACTTCTTTCAATCCTAGAAAAACATCCCCACGCAAAATATCAAATCCACAAGAAATTCGCAACATAGAAGATTTCATTTTTCCCATTGTAGATAAAAAGACTAATTTGCACTCTCTTTAGAGAGAAGAGACAAGAATATGTGATGATGAAATGAAATGAGGGGGGGTCTCTACTTATATGAGACCTAAGTCCCTCATTTTTACAAAAATACAAGTAAAAACCCTAATTACAAGTTTACTTTGAGTGTTCCACAAGAGTGAGGTTACAAGCCAATCTCATACCTCGAAAACATAACAAAAGATGCACATGTGGAAGAAAACCTCTTCCACTGAGATATCATCCTCCAAAGGAGCTCTAAATGCCATAGGCAAGTGCAAATGGGCTAATGAGCGCTCCATACTCCAAAATGTAGCTCCATATCCATGGATACGCCTCCAAAGTGGGTCCATACCAAGACATCATCACCAAAATGCCCTACATCACGCTATAAAGAGAAAGAGGGGTGACGTGGTACCAATCTACTCAAGTGTTTGGGTCAAATAGTGATATCTCGGGTCCACTTGGGCACATCATCAATATCTCCAACACCAAGCTTTAGGGGCTCAACATTTCAGCATCTAGGGGTACCTCAAAGTGTCAAGTACCATGTGGAACCATCATATAATCTAACACTTTGTTCTAGCTAAGAAAAACTGCATCAACAAGGTCATATGTTGTTGAATAGAATGATAATCGCATCTCCAAAGGCCTTTGCTGTTTGACAATACCACCTAACTTCTAAGAAAAACCTCTCAAGGTCAAGTGAAATCATCAATCATTGGGGACAATAACTATAAATGCATCATAATGGATGATACCTAATGTTTGGGACATGGTAACACTTCACACAAAGCTCACCTTCAAATGTCTAACTAGATCAAGTCCATAAACAAGTTACCTCCTTATGTTGGGGATAGTTAGATGTGTTACTGCGCAAATTACAAGTGTTGGGAAGGTTCGACCAAGACTATTATATGGTAAGCATTATTAGGAATACACCCATGGTCACCTCGGTGTTTTCCTCTCGCTTTAGGCCAACACCCACTAAAAGCCACAAGCGGTATCCCTACACAAAGCAACTCAACCAACAAATTAGTAGACTAGTGCCTTATTTAAAAAGATGGAAGAGCTAGGAGTTAGTGTGATAGCAACAATTTGATCTGATTTGTGTGAAATTTTAATATTGTTGCACTTAACTGGTTATTATTATCCTATCAAATTGATTATTTGTCTTCTTCAAATTATGTGTGGCAATTGTTGAATAAAACACTACTGCAACTTCATAGAAAATTAAAAAAACCATAAGAACTGAGAAAATATTGCACACGCACACACAAAAATAATGAACACCAATATTTTTGGACAAATGTCCCTAGAAAAACCTCAGTGTGGGGAAAACGGTAAACCAGTTTTGCAAATGAGTATTTTATTTACTCTTCAGCAAATCTATGATTGGAAAATTACAATTGTTTGTCATAAATTAGAAAACATTCGGAAATTTGTTTCTTTCACTTCTGCAAGTCTATTTGGCTTCCTGGAGACAACTGGACCCCTCTGATCCAATTCTGCCTCCCCTTTGGCTCACTAAATCGAACCACACGTGTGCCCCTGGAAACTTAGCCCTCTCTAGAAAACTCGCACTGGCTGAAAATAAACTCGGCCTCCTCTGGAATTTGACTTCTTCAGAAACAAGGCTTCCTCTGAGCAAATCTATCTCAATGAAAAATTTCTTCTTGCTCCAACAACTCAGCCTCTCTAAGTCAATTCGCACCATTGTAAACTCTGCTTATCTCTGCGGATAAATCGATCTCCTTCTAACTCTAAGAAATTGGAAATTGTTGTGAAGAATTTCCTCCTACAATTCTATCTTCAATCACTATTGATCTCGATCTCTTGGTGCCCTTATGCTATCATTGTGCCTTTGTTATCACTACAAATTTGTGTCTCTAATTTGTTCTCCAAATCCCCATCGATTTACTCTTATAATGTCTCATTGTGAAATCAACGGCCATGATCTACTCTCAATCGATGGCTAAGATCATCTTGACTCCATCACATGACTTTTCTGGAAATCACTGGACGAAAATCGATTTATTTCAATTAATCTTGATTAATTAAGCCATTTCCCTAAGTTAGACTTAGAAAAATAAATAAACTGGCTAATTAATTCTAATTAAGGTAATTTTCCTTAAAAAAAATTTCTAGGTATTTGAGAAAATCAATCCACTATCTTATTTAGCCTCATGGACACCATTTGAGACTAGAACACTTGTCTGAGCTACATAAACTAACACTCCCTCTTAGCAAGGAAGGTGTTTTGTATAACACCCATCTTATCTCTAAAGACGATGAATCTCGCCTTCCCCAAAGCCTTCGTCAGTATATTTGCTACTTGCTCATTTGTGGGTATATACTATAGTTGAACAATCATGCGCTGCACACAATCCCTGATGAAGTGGTATCTGATGTCTATATGCTTGGACATGTCGTGAAACACTAGATTCTCTGACAACCTGATGCAACTTTGATTGTCGCAGTATATCACCGTTGTCTCAACCCTCTGACGAAACAAGGCTACTAGGAGCTTTCGAAGCCATATGGCCTCGCATGTAGCCATGCTCGGTAATATGTACTATGCCTCTGCAGAACTCATTCCCATGGACTTATGCTTCCTACTGTGCCAAGAAACAACTCCTAATTCCATGTCGAAGTAGCACCCTAAAGTGTTTTTCCAATCCGTTGTATTACCTGCCAACCTGACATAATCACCTCTAGCATAACTGATCCCATACTCGATAATGTCGCGCAAATATCTTCGGCACATGTTTAGCTATTGTCCAATGCGCTCTCTTTGGTTCCGCCATGAGTTGACTAAGAGAGTTTACCGCATAGGATATATCTGGCTTGGCGTTGACCAAATACATGAGAGATCCAATCAACTGCTTCTACAAGGTGGGGTCTATATCCTTCTCCTTGAATGCATCTACCTTCTTCCAATTCGTGATCCTACGGCAAGAAGAACTACGCAGATTCACCAAGAGGCAGCACAGCCCTGCGTTGAGCAAGGTAAAGAAGAAAGATGAGGAAGATGCAGCCTTGGCATCAAAGAAGCAGCCGAAGAAGAAGAAGGATCTTTCAAAGATCAAGTTCTTCCAGTGTGGTGAAATGGGACATTTTGCCAGCCATTGTCCTCAGAAGAAAAAGGACAAGGAAGCATCCTCTTCCAAGGCAGTTGTGGCAGATGATGGGTCAGAAGATGATGCAGCGATGAGTGCTCATGAACCACGGAGGTGGGGTGACATGGAGATGTAGAGGAGCTACATGGAAGTGAAGCGGGATCCTTGAGCAACTCATATCTTGGATCACAAGCGAGCTACGGCAGCCTTAAGACAGTAGTGGGACAAGTGGAGCAGTGGGTGCATAGATCACAGACGAGGCAGAGGCAGATCTGAAGACTGGGAGGGGCAACGCAGAGAAAGGCAGCAGCAGTGTAGAAGCAGCAGCAGCGCAGAGGCTGATGTGACTTCTACAGCATAGAGCAGAGCTGCTTACGCAGTGCAGAGCTGCAACAGAGCAGAGAGCTTTAGAGGGACAACGTAGTGCAACATCAGCATGATAGATTTTAGCATAAGGAGTTGATGTGACTTCAGTAGTGTAGAGGAAGTCTGATTACGCAAGCTGAGCTGTAGCTGTGCATCGTTCTTTAGATGCCAGCATAGATCTATAGCCTATGGAGCTTCATTGATGAGGATGCAGTCCATTTAACTTGTTTGCCAAAGATTGGGTAGGAGATTCAGTTATTTCTCTCAACAACTGAAGTTGCAGTGCAGCAGATTAGCAATGTCAGTGCTATGAGCAGCATATTGAGAGGAAGCTACAATACAGCGGTTGCAGTGGCAGTGGCAGAGTCATGAGCAGCAGTACAGAATGGCAGCAGCAGTGCAGAGTTGAGTGGTAGGAGGCCAAGCTTCAGCAACACAGAACCAGTGCCCAAAATCATGTAATGCATAAGTGTGATGTATTGTTAGAGCACACCCTTGATGCTAAGGGGGAGTGTTGAGATTTTGTGTATTTGGGGTAGCATCAGTGGTGCTCTAGGTCCCAAATTTTCAGGAAGGACTAGAGTTCACCTGATCTACAAAACCCAGAAATGGATTTGGAAAATTTCATCTGGTTTAGGAGATATTAAATTAATTAATTATTTTAAGTGTATTTCTTAAGTTAAAACTTAGGGAACTTAAATAATTAAAGTGAATTTAATTAAACATGTGATGAAATTGTCTTAAGTCACATGGATCAAACTTTCTTTTAATCTTAGCCATTGATTCAAGATCCGATCATGACTGTTGATTTGTTAATGAGAAAAGTATAAAGGAAAGGCTTGGGGTCATTTGTAAGACACACAGAGGCAGAGCACTGAAGCCAGTGTTGCGAACATCACCATAACATCCCATTTTTATCTCAAAATCACGATTTTTTGGCCTAGCCGATGTTTGCCGATTTTTAAAAATATTTTTTATGGTATCTTAATTTTACCGAAGTTTGACGATTTTTATCGATATTTCCCCGATTTTTACGATTTTTTGGTTTTCTGGACCCTTGCCGATTTTATCCCGATCATGATGTTCGCAACATTGACTCAAACTAAGCTGAGATTCTAGGGCGGGGTTGCTAAGAATACTCAGAAGTGTTTCAGCTGCAGGGAGGGGAATTTAGACCAAGGGGATGATCTGATCCCAGGGTCTACAATACACAAAAGGCAGAGAAGAGATCAGCTCAAAGACACCGCAGAGGAAGTCAGTAGCAGCAAGGATAGCATAATTTTCAGGAAACCCTTCAGGGGTTACGCAGAGACCCTTAGGGGCAGCGTAGTGACTGCGTCACCCATTCTGGGGTAACACAGTCCCTTCCGAAGCAACGCTGAGGGTTTGGAGGCCATCCAAGCCTGATGTATAGGCTTTCAAGGGCTTCAGAGGCTGACGCAGTGCGTTTCAGGGACAACAATGGGTTTCTAGGCCTAGATCTGGCTGAGTGATGTAAATCCCGTTTGAGGGTGTGGATCAATCAGTATTTTTGGCCCTAGATCAACCCGGATCTGTAGATCTAGAGTTATCTGTAGGGTTTTCCAGATCTGGAACCCAGAGTTGTGTATTCAAAAATGTTCTTAATAATAGAACCCTCCAGCAGCCAGAGACCGGTTTTCCCACCTTGGGTTTTTCCGGGGACTATTTGTCCAGAAATAACGGTGTCACTTTGTCAATGTATGCATGTGCTTATTCTAGATTTGAATTGGTAGAGATCTGTTATGTGTTTTTCTTCGATGTTAACTTGAATTTATTCAGTTGATAATTTGTATAAGTAGGAGGAGCTTAACCAGATTAACAGTAATAATTTATGCATAAGTATTAAGGATTCAGAAACTTCTATATACATGAGATCTCCAAGACCCAAAAATGGATTTGAGAAATTTCATCCTGTTTAAGAGAAAATTATTTAATTAATCTTTTTAATTAAGGACCCTAAGTCTAACTTAGGAAAATTAAAAGATTAAAGGTAATTAATTTAAACATGTGATGAAAATGACTTAAGTCACACGGATCAAGCTTTATTTTAATCTTAGTCGTCGATTCAAAATTAGATCACGACCATTGGTTTCCCAATGAGAAAAGTATAAATGAAAGGCTTGGGGTCAGTTGGAGAACACACACGGAGGCAGAGCATGAAGACTAAGCTGGAATTCTAGGGCGTGATTTGCTAAGAATTTCCAAAAGTGTTTCAGCTGCAGCGAGGGGTAGTATTGGCCAGAGGGATGATCTGATCCTAGGCCAAGAGTCAGCAAGAGGCAGAGAAAGCCGCAGTCGAGGCAGTGCAGAAGGGGCAACAGTTATGCAGCAGCTGCGCAGAGGCTTCAGGTGATACGTAGGCCCAAAAAGGGCAGTGCAGAGGCAGCAGGAGGCCATCAAGGCTTATGCAGGCCCAGCCAGGGCAGCGCAGGGACAGCGTAACCAAGTCTGGGGTTACGCAGGCCTCTCCTGAGAAGTGCAGAGGCTTTAGAGCAGCGTTGGGGTTTATGAAGACAGAAAAGGGTTGAGTTCTATAAATCCTGTTTGAGGGTGTGAATCAATTTAGTTTTTCGTCTCCGGAACAGAGGTATTGCTACAGATTTTGTATTTCTCTGTCAAGTTAACCAGTAAGGTGCCCAGATTTGCGGTACTTAGAATCTACTTAATAATATAAACCCTCCAGCAGCTAGAAGACCGGTTTTCCTACATTGGATTTTCCCGGGGACAGTTATCCAGAAAATATTGTGTGTCACTTTGTCTATGTGCATGTATTCAATTTAGATCAGTATATGTGTAGGTTGCTAAAGTGTTTACTTCGATGTTAGTGCTGAAAATTTCAAATTAATAATTTGTATAAGTAGAAGTAAATCATGATTTAACAGTAGGGTTTCCGCATAAGTAATATTCAGAAATTTTCATAATCTCCCCATCTATCTGTCACACCTCCATGCCTAGAAAGTAGTGCATGAGCCATAAATCCTTAATCTCGAACTCAACTGCGAGATTCTTCTTGCACTCCTCTATGAGCCGCAGCGAGCTTGTAAGAAACAAGTTGTCCACGTACAAGACAAGAATGAGAATCTCAACCCCAACCACCAAGTAATAAAGGTTAGAATCTGCCTCACTCTTCACGAAGCCCGTGCCTTGCAAGTATATGTCAATGCGCTCATACCACGCCCAGGGAGCCTGCTTGAGCCCATACAATGCTCTCTTCAACTTGCACACGTGGGTCTCTCTGTTGTATGCTACAAAGCCCTCTGGTTGTTCAATGTACACTTTCTCCTCCAACTCACCATTGAGGAACGTCGTATTTCTTGAGATTTCTGATGTGTTGGGGTAGCATCGGATGTGCTCTAGCTCCCAAACTTTATGGAGAGACTTAGTACATCAGATCTCCAGGACCCAAAAAGCGATTTAAGAAATTCCATCCTGTTTGAGAGATATTTAATTAATTAATCTTTTTAATTAACGACCCTAAGTTTAACTTAGGAAAATTAAAAGATTAAAGTTAATTAAATTAAACATGTGATGAAAATGACTTAAGTCACACGGATCAAGCTTTCTTTTTATCTTAGTCGTCGATTCAAGATTAGATCACCGCCGTTGATTTCCCAACGAGAAAAGTATAAAGGAAAAGCTTGGGGTCAATTGGAGAACACACATAGTGGCAGAGCAATAAGACAACGCTGGAATTCTAGGGCGTGGTTTGTTAAGAATTTCCATAAGTGTTTCAGCCGTAGTGAGGGGTAGTATTGGTGAGAGGCATGGTTTGATCCCATGCCAAGAGTGCAACAAGAAGTAGAGAAGCAGCAAACTGATCAGCGTAGAGAAGGAAGTAGATACGCAGTGCAGCCACATCCTAGCAGAGGCAGCGCAAAGGCTTCAGGAGTTACGCAGGGCTTACGCAAGCCTAGAAAGGGCAGCAGAGAGGCAGTAGGAGGCCAACAAGGCTGACGCAGGCCAAGCCAGGATAGCGCAGGGGCAGCGTAACCTAGTCTGGGGTGACGCAGGCCCTTCCTGAGCAGTGCAGGGGCTAACACAGGCTAGCAGAGTTGACGCAGAGGGCTTCAGAGAAGCATTGGGGTTTCTGAAGACTGAAAAGGGCTGAGTTCTGTAAATCCCATTTGAGGGTGTGAATCAGTCAGTTTTTCTGTCTTCAAAATAAAGGTATAGGTGTAGTTTATTTCTCTGTTGGGTTAACCAGTTTGGTGCCTAGATTTGTTGTACTTAGATTCTACTTAATAATAAAACCCTCTAGCAGCCAGAAGACTAGTTTTCCCGCATTGGGTTTTTCCGGAGACAATTGTCCAGAAAATCCTTGTGTGTCAATTTTTCGTTGTGCATGTATTCAGTTTAGATCTGTATGTGTAGGCTGTTAATGTATTTACTTCGATGTTAATGCTGAAGATTTCACATTAATAACTTAATGTAAGTAGGAGAAGTAAATCAGAAATTTAAGAGTAGGATTTTTGCTTAAGCATATTCAAAAATTTTCACATGGTATCAAAGCGATTGCAAATCTAGCCTGGATCTCCAGCAAGAATACTGGAGAATATGTGCTGCAGAAAGCAGCAGAGAAAGCAAGAGCAGAAGGAAGCAAAGGCCAGGGTGACGCAGTTTCCACACAGATCCATGCAGGCCCACGCACTCACTGCGCAGAGGTAGTCCAGAAGCTGCGCTGAGACTGTCTGCTCACGCTGAGGCCAGCCAGGGTGACACAATCCTGAAGCTGATTGTTGATTCAGAGTGCCTGAAGCTGAGCTGCAGACCTTCAACAGTTGCTGGTGGGGTGAAAATTTTGTTCGTGCAAAATTTAGTCTAATGATATGATATGATATGATATATTTTAATAACGTCCACGAGACCCACCGGTCCAAGGGACCCACATCCCACCTCAAACAAGACATCACATTCTCAAGTTTCCCTCTAGATCAGTTCTTTTGTTGTGAATTTTGATCAAGAAATTCATCGTTTTGTGAAGCCTTGCTTCTTCGAACAACATACTCGAATTGTCCACCTTTAGATCACTTTCAAACTGATTATGAATATCCTCATATGCCAGACATTCCATGATAAAGTGCCATTTAGTTTCAAGTGCACCTAACCTGCAAAAGTTAAAGATTCTTTCTTCCCATTCTTCCTTGGGTGTTATCCATCTACTTGTCTCGCACCTAAGATGGTCAGATCCGGTCCTCAGTTGTCTATTAAAATTTTAGCCTTTCCCTTGATTGCCGCACTCAAATAAGTCTTTTCCGTATGCGATTGTGATGGGTTGAAGTTTTTGAGATATATCGCTTTTTTTCTGCCAATCTTTTTTTCCCACATGACAGTCCTGAATTTTTCAACCACCCAATTTTTTATCTCCTCTTTAGTATTACAACAATCTTCCCAATTAATTCTCCATTTGCTCATCCATTTGTCATTTAGTTTCCTCCATGTTTTCTTCCTGCACTTTAGCTCCTCCATGTAAATCAACATGGGCCAATGTTGTGCCTCCATGTTTTCCACCTTTTTTAGATAGTTTAACAAACGAATGATTGTTGAAGCTTCCAACGGAAACATTCCAGCCTCAGCTAGCAGGATCTCATATGGGACTATTGCCTTGACTTTGAGGTTACTAATGATTAAGTGCTTTTGAATTCGTTCTATTTGTCTCCACTTGTGATTTGACATGTTGTTGCCCCAAACTTCACATCCATATAAGACAATTGAGGTAACCAACACTCCAAATAGAGTTTTCTTGGTTCTTCAATCCCACAATTCTGCTTCCCTGCATCTGTTCTGGAGAAGATAAGAAGCTCTCCACCCCCCTTGGATCCTTTTAGTTATGCATGTCTCCCAACTGAGCCTATTGTGAAAAACAATTCCTAGGTACTTGTATTCTTCCACTATCTCCAAAGTTTTTTCCTCAAATATGAAGCTAGCTTGTTGCATTTTTCGTTTCAAAGAGAAGATCATGACTTTGGTTTTACTGGTGTTTACTTGCATCCCGACTTCCTGACAGAAAATCTCTAATGCTTTCAAATGTTTTCTCAAACCATGGGCAGATTTTTCCATTAAGATAAAGTCATTAGCGTACAGAAGTAGCTTCACACTGTACCCGCTAGTTGAATACCCTCTCCACTGGTGTTCTTTAGCCATTCTTCTAGCTTATCAATATATAAACCAAATAGAGTGAGAGAAAGGGGGCACACCTGCTTGACACCAATGTCACTACCAAAGCATTCCGAGAAGCCCTCTTTAGTTCTTATTTTAGCACTAACTTTCTCATACAGTTTGTGGACATCAGCTCTATATTCATTTGGGATTACAAGCTCTTCCATTTTTTTCCAAATCTTATCCCTAGGAACAGTGTCAAAAGGATTTTTGAAATCAACAAAGCAACAAAAGGCTTCCCCACCCTGAATGTCCCATACTTTTTCAATGACGTTCCTAAGCATGATGCAATGATCAATTGTAGAATGCCTTGGCCTAAAGCCATCCTGTCCTTTTTCTCTTTTACCCTCTTTTTCTGCCCAACTACTGATTCTACGATCCATCATGCTCCCGAACAATTTTCCAAGAAGAGGATTGACCATAATAGTGTGATAATTAGAGGGGTTATTGATGTCTCCACATTTGTAAAGAGGGATAACGATTCTTGTTGTCCATTCCACTGGAAAATTGACTTGTGTGATGTTGTTGAAGATCCTTTTGATGATTGGGGCCGAGATATCCACACCCCATTTTAAGAATTCTTCCTGCAACCCATCAATGTCTTGGGCTTTACCACTCGCTAAATTTTTTATGCCTCGCTTGACATCCTCCACTGAAAATAATATAGTTGTGGAGTTGATTATGGAGGAGCTATTTTTCTCTAGATTTCTCTCATAAAGAAGCTTTGCATATTCCACCCAATGAGTAGTTGAGATATTATTATCTATTTTCTTTCTCTTTTGTTGTAATTCTCGCCAAAATCTTTTGGGGTTGTGCTTTCCCAAAGAGATTAAATCCTTTCTTCTTGCAGTCACATAATTTTTTTTTTAATCAAATTTTTATACTTCTTCTTGCTTTCTCTATCTGCCTCCTTCTCTTTAAGGGATCTTTTAGCTGCTTTGCACTCTTCAACAAACCAAGGATTCGATGGAAAGGTATTTGAGACACTCTTCTTAGGCCGAGACCTTTTGCACACCTTTAAGGCTTTGTGGATTATAGGGATCAGCATGTTGCTGCCCATGCCTTCTATTTTTGCATTGTCTTCCTTGTTTATTGTGTTGATTTTTTCCCACTGAAAGTGTTTTTCTAAAGCAGCAACAAAGAGCTCTTGGTTTTCTTGATTTATGAGGATTCTTCCATTTGCATGCACTTTCTTATGACCTTGTTGGGTCTGCCCTTCCTGTATCCCACTTGATTGCATGCCTAACTTAATACAAAGAGGCATATGGTCAAAATTCATCTCTATAGGACAAGCCTCAATATTGAACTCTAACAACTTGCAAATAAGGCCCTAAGAGCATATTACATAGTCCACCACACTTTGACCATTGTATGTTTTACACGTGATGCCACTGGATGTTGGCCACGCTTTCATGCCATTGCAGATTACCATGTCATCGAGGCTACATAAGCCTAACAACTCAGCTCCAAAGTGTGACACACTCCCATTCCCATCTTTAGAAGTCCTTTTCCATGTGTGGTCTTCGTTCTCCTCTAAACAAAGAGGATTGTTGTCCAAATTCCCCTCACTTCCTCACTTCCTCTCCTAAGCGAATTTGACAAAGAGCGGGAGGAGAACATCTTCTAAGAAGATTTCCAACCAAAGAAGTCTGAAGATCGATCAGAGGATCGAAGAGTGCTGATTCGTTTTGATTTGGAAAACTCCCAAGAGAAGGAGTCAGTTGTCAGAGGGAGCAGAGGGTGCCTTTTTTGCCAAGGACCCTAGATCCGAGTCTCTAGCACAGAGAGGAGGATTCGTTCCGACATATTTTCAGAGCAAATGGCACCTCACGGACTACGTGATCAGGATAGGTTGGACGGCCTATCAAACTTTGCAATCTGGAAGACCAGAATCCTGGTATTCATGGAGGCATGCAGCTTAAGGGAGCATGCAGAGAAAGTCCTGGCCACGCCGACCGATGCTCTTCTCCTAAAGAAGCATGAGGAAGCCGCGGAACACGCCAAGCGCTTTATCATCGACAGGGACAAAGATCATGTGGTCCCACACATAGCCGAAAAGGCAATGGCTCATGAGATGTGAGTGGCTCTAACCACACTATGTGAAGGAAGATCCATCCAAAGGAAGATGCTTGCTTCTAGAGAACTAGCTGAGGTTATTAACGATGGCCAAGGGAGAGTAGATCGAGATAAAAATGACACTGAATTGAAAAAGAAGGAGTTGCAGCTCACAGGTGAGTACTGCACCTGGAGACTGCACTCAAACAGAGAGAACACTCTGAGTTTACTCTCCCTTCATGAATGAGACATTACATCATTAAGTACATCACTAGGAATTAGGAAGTTGCAAACAAACTCCTAAATTGTAGGAACTAATCCTAAACTAAGGAGATACGTTACAACTTATGTAACTATTTCTCCATTAATATAAAATAATATTAATTATTTTCAACTCCCCCCCTTAATGGAGAAAGGATTATCCTGAACTCCTAGAATCCTTCTAAACAATTCAAACTTTACACGCCCAAGAGGCTTAGTAAATATATCAGCCATATTGTCACAAGTTTTACAATATTCAACAACTATCTCTTTTGACTGTAGTTTCTCTCGAACAAAGTGGAACTGAGTGTCGATGTGCTTGGTATTTTTATGAAAGACAGGATTGTATGCAAGCTTGATGGTACTCTGGTTGTCAGTTTTGATGATAGTTGATTCTTTCTGTTCTTCTCCTGCATCGTTGAGAAGTCTTCTCAACCAGATAGCTTCACATGTGGCTGCACACAATGCTTGGTACTCAGCTTCACATGAAGATAAGGCTACAGTGCTTTGCTTTTTGTTGCTCCATGCTATGACCCCGGATCCAATGCTGAAAGCGTAACCTGTGATAGACCTTCGATCATCCAAGTTACCTGCCCAATCTGAATCTGAAAAACCTGCTAGAGTAACATCAGAAGTGTCAGTGTACAAAATGCCATAATTACTAGTACCACTAAGATACCTCAACACACTTTTTGCTGCGATCCAGTGACTTTCGAGTGGTTTTGACATAAACTGGCTCAACATGCTAACAGAGTATGCCAAATCTGGTCTAGTTGTAGTGAGATATATCAAACTACCAACTAGTTGTCTATACATAGTGGCATCCACCTCTTTAGTACCATCATCACTGCTCAACTTTAAGTTCTGCTGCAATGGTGTTGCTGCTGATCTACACTGCTCCATTTTGAACTTTTCCAGCAAGCTTCTGGCATACTTCCCTTGAGTAAGAAAAGTTTGTCCAGAATCTTTCCATACCTCCAACCCCAAACAGTAATGGAGATTTCCGAGATCTTTCATCTCAAACACTTGTGACATCTGTCGTTTGATTTCTTTGATTAGGTTGTTAGCATCCCCTGTTATGATCATATCATCTACATACAAAGAAATCAAAATAATTTGCCTCTGTTTATTAAACTTGGTATACAGATTTGGATCATTCAAGCTTCTATGAAAGCCATGTTGTACAAAAAATGAGTCAATCTTCTCATACCACGACCTGGGTGCTTGTTTTAAACCATAAAGTGCCTTTTTCAATTTACACACAAGATGTTCCTGCCCCTTTTTCACAAAACCTTCAAGCTGAACTAAATAAATTTCTTCTTTCAAGTCACCATTCAGAAATGCAGACTTAACATCTAGCTGGTGTAGCTGCCATTTATGTTTTGTTGCTAAGGAAATTAGCGTTCTAATGGTGTTTAATTTGGCTACAGGAGCAAAGGTGTCATCGAAATCTATTCCCTCTTGCTGTGAGTAACCCTTTGCTACCAGTCTAGCTTTAAGTTTTTCTATACTCCCATCTGCATTTATTTTAGGTTTGTACAGCCATTTGCATCCTATGGGGGTTTTACCTTCAGGCAATTCAACCAAATCCAAGTATGGTTTTTATTGATTGATTCAATTTCCTCATGCATTGCAGCCCTCCATGCATCAGATTGACATGCTTCTTCATAATTTGCAGGTTCTACAATGTTTAAAATCTTTGTCATTAATGCATAGTCTTTCAATCTGGATGGTAATTGAGTCTTCCTACTTGATCTCCTTGGTAGGGGACTTACCTCAAATCTGTCTATTTCAGCCTTCTCCGGGCTTGCATCATTGCTTACATTACCTGTTACTTCTTCTTCTTGTTTCTGCTCCTGTACTTCATCATCCTCACTGTTTTCTTCCATTAGCAATGGAATGTGCCAATCACTGTTAGAGTCATCCTTTCCTTCTTCAACCTGTTCATGAAATATGACATCTCTGCTTGCAAAAACCTTATGAGTCACAGGATTAAATAACTTATATGCCTTGAACTCAGTGCCATATCCAACAAAGATACATTTCAAGGCTCAAACTCCACAAAAATCCTCCCAAAGGCAAAGGTTGATCCTCTGCTCAAAATCTCAGCTCAAATCTCCTGCAAAAATCCCAAACTGGAACACCTCCTAGATGGACTGCGTCCTCCCTCTCAGTGACTGCACAGTCTCTATGAATGCCCGGCTTCGCAACAAACCCAAACACCAAAACCTCCCACAAAATGCTGAAGAAATAACCTTGCCCAAGCAGGCACTCGAAGTCCCCCAGGGCTAAGGGTGAGATCTCCGACCGGAGACACTCAATGCACTAAACAGTGTTGCAGACAGGCTAAACAGCCAGCGTGCTCAAGAAGTCGAAATGACCAACTCAATATCATCAACAACGAATGAATCAAATGAGGAGGCTCCTCCCTCTTTTATAACGTTGGCCTTCCTCCAAAACCCTAAGGCCTATCTCCTCAACGTAGCCTCTCTCTCTTGCCACGTGCTCATCCTCATCTGCGCAGTAGCTTCTAGAGCATATGTGGGCCCCCTCTCTACGTGGTGCTTGGCCCCCCTTGGCTCCCTTTAAGTCACAACATTGTGCTACTAGGGAGTGTGTTTTATTCCACTAAGTGTGTTAGACCCTCTCCACTCACTTTTTATTTATTGATAAACTATAGACGGCAAAATTGAGCAAAATCGAATATTCCAATTAGCCACTGCTAATTAGGAATATTATAGTCTCCCCCGGCAAAATGTTGTTTGTCCTCAAGCAACTAAAGTGATGGATGCTGCAAAATCTTCTCACTCTCCCAGGTGGCATCCTCATCTGGTAAATTCTTCCACCTCACTAAGAATTCCCAGACTGTCCAGCTCTGTAACTGCCTCTCCCTGGTATCAATAATAGCCTCTGGCTGCAACACCAAATGCCCCTCATCATCCGTGGGTGGTAGCTCATCTGTCACTGTCACTTGCTGCCCCAGTGCCTTCTTCAGGCATTGCTGCCTTGGGGCAACGCCAACTCATACGCAACTTGTCCAATCCTGCGTATCACCTTGTATGGCCCGTAAAAGAGGGGCTTGGGGCTTGAGCTTTTCAGCTCCCTTCTGCTTCAGTGACGAATGTCGATATGGTTGTAATTGTAGGTAGACCAAGTCCCCTACCTCAAACTGTCTCTCAACCCGACCTCTGTCAACATACAGCTTCTGCTGGTTTTGTGCTGTAGCCATATTATCCTTGAGAGCTCGGAGAATGTCCTAACTCTTTTGGATCCAAATCTTGGCTCTAGGAGCCTTGCTAGCACCGAACATCACATCAGAAAAGATAAAGAATGATACCCATACAAAGCATAAAATGGTGACATACCAATGGACATGTGATGTGTCGTGTTATAGCAGTACTCCCCCAGATGCAACCACTTCAGCCATGCTCGCTGCTGCCCACTGACATAGTTACGCAAGTAGCCCTCCAGCCACTTGTTAACTATCTCCGTCTTTCCATCCGTCTGTGGGTGATAACTGGTACTCGGTGTCAACTCCGTCCCCACTAGCCGGAAAAGCTCCTGCCAAAATCCGCCCATGAAGCGGCTGTCCCTGTCACTGATGATGGTCTTAGGAAGACCATGTAGCCTGAAAACCTCTCTGAAGAATAGCTCGGCCACTTGTGTTGTTGTGTAGTGCGTGGATATGGCGAAAAAGTGCGCATACTTTGTCAGTCGGTCGACAACGACAAAGATACAATCCTTGCCCTGCACTATGGGCAACCCTGTGATGAAGTCCATCGAGATACTCTCCCATTTCCCCTCCGGAATGGGAAGAGGCTGCAATAATTCTGCGGGATGGCTCATCTCCCCCTTGTTCCTCTGGCAAACATCGCACTCCCTGATGTGCTAGAGCACGTCCTCCTTGAGGCCCTTCCATGAGAACTCTCTCTAATGGCCCTGTAGGTTTTAGTAAACCCCTGATGGCCGGCCAATGGTGAATCATGGGATGCCTGAAGTATCTTCTTTTTGAGCTGAGATCCCTCAGTCAAGAAGATCTTATCCCTGTAGTAGATGATCTCATCGACCACCCTGTACCTGTCATCAGCCACCTGTCCATCCAGAACCTCACATGCAAATCTATCCTTGGAGTACTCCACTAAAAGTCGAGCCCTCCAATCTGTATCCAAGCTCATAAGAGATAACGTGGCCGGTCTACGTGAAAGTGCATTTGCTACCGCGTTATTCTACCCTTGACATACTCAAGGTCAAAGTCATATGCTTGGATCTTACTGATCCACTTCTGTTGCCTCTCCTGTAGCTGCTTCTGCTCCAAAAAGAACCTGAGCCTGTTGTGATCAGTCCTCACCCTGAACCTGTTCCCTACCAAATACTACCGGAATTTGGCCAAGGCATGCATAATGGCCAACATCTCCTTGTCGTATATAGAATACAACTTCTCATGTGGAAGGAGCTTCCGGCTCTCAAAGGCTATAGGGTGTCCTCCCTGCATCAATACTGCGCCGATCCCCTCTCCCGACGCATCACACTCCAAAACAAATGGCTGTGTAAAATTCGGCAATCCAAGCACTGGGCAGCTACTCATCACCTCCTTGAGCCTGTCAAAGGCTCGCTGCGCTGTATCTGACCAACTAAATGCCCCCTTCTTCGTCAAATCTGTAACGAGGGCAGCAAGCTGTGAGAAACTCTTGACGAACTTCCTGTAATAAGTACATATGCCAATGAACCCTTGAAGTTCCGTCACGTTCCTCAGCTCTGGCCAATCTCTGATGGCCCTGATCTTCTCCTCATGGACTCTCACTCCATCCACTCCAATAATGTGACCCAAATACAACATCTTCGTCATCCCAAAATCACACTTGGAGAGCTTAGCATAGAACTGTTACTCTTCCAAGATATGTAGTACTACCTCTATATGTTGGAGATGCTCCTCCCAAGTCTTGCTATATATGAGTATGTCATCGAAGAAGACCAATACAAACTTCCTCAGATGACTGCGGAAGATATGGTTCATGCAAGACTGAAAAGTAGCTGGGGCATTGGTTAGCCCAAAAGCCATAACCAAAAACTCAAAGTGCCTGTAATGACACCTGAAGGCGGTCTTGGGAATGTCCTGTTCCCTTACGCGAATTTGATGGTACCCCGATCTCAAATCAATCTTTCAGAAGAACTTGGCTCCCCTCAGCTCATCCATCAACTCATCGATCCTGGGTATAGGGTACCTGTTCTTCAAGGTCTTCTTGTTCAGGGCCCTGTAGTCAATGCACATCCTCAAGGTGTTGTCCCTCTTCTTCACCAACACCACGGAAGAAGCAAATGGACTCGTGCTCGGTCTGATGTGCCCAAGAGCCAGCAACTCCTGGATGGCCCGCTCAATCTCATCCCGATAGGCTTTGGGATGCCTATAGGGGGTAGTAATCACAACCTGTATACCCTGCTCAAGCTCAATGGTGTGCTCAAACCCTCAGTCCGGTGGCCATCCTGGGGGTATATCCCCAAACACTGCATCATACCTGTCAAGAATGACCTGTATATCAGGATGAACTGCCTGACCCGTGGTCTCTGCCTTTGATGCCCGCAACTCAACCGCCCACTCTATGTCTCCCTTCCGGAAATCTGCCTCCATCCGGTGTGCCGAAACAGTCTGAGGTGGGTAAGTGTGCATCCCGCGGATCTTCTCGTGCTTCCCGGTCTTCTTATCATCCCACTCCATCTCTAAGGCCTCCCAATCAGTGGTCACCTTCCCCAAAGTAATCAACCACTGAACACCCAATACCACATTCGTATCTGGTATGTTGACCACGAAAAAGTGGTCCGTCACGGTGTAGGTACCCATCGTCACTGCTAACTCTGGAACATATCGGGCACACTGCATCGTCTGAGCTCCTGGAACTAGAACTGAAAATCCATTGAAGCTCTCGGTCGGTATACCTCTCCTCTCGACCATCTGTGCATCGATGAAGTTGTGGGTTGCCCCACTGTCCACCAAAACTGATACTCGCTAGCCACGTACTGTCCCTCGTACGCGTAGCGTCAAATACTTGGGAACTCCTCGCAAGGCTGCAAGGGTCCCTCCTGTGGGTGCAAAGGCTGCACCTCCTGTCCCTGGAGGTGGAGGTGGCAACTGATCCTGGGCCGTCTGACTATCTCTTACCTCCTCGTCATCCTCCTCATCCTCTTCCCCACTATCATCGGAGAAGACCTCAATGAAGTGTGCTTTGCCAGCAGCACACTTATGCCCTAGTGCCCACGGCTCCTGACAAGTGAAGCACAACAGCTTCTTCCTCAGCTCCCTCCTGGCATCATCATCTATTTGTGCCCGTCCTGGATTCCCCTTTGGAGGTGGAATCCTCACATCCTTCCCCTTGGGCTGGAAACCCTGTCTCTGGGGATAAGGTGTACGAGTCCTGGGCAATGCATCCTGTAAATCCCGTGTCCTGCTAATAGCATCCTGGAGTGTAGCTGGTCTAGTAGATCTCACTAAACCCCGAAGTGGCTCTGCTAACCCCTCTACAAACATATAGATCATCTGTGTTGCGGATAGATCTGGCACCATCACTGAGACCCTCAAGAAATCTGGAATGTATGTCTCGGGGCTCCCAGTCTGCTTGAGCCTCGTCAGCTCAACAAAGTGTTGTTCCGGATCCCTCCGGTCAAATCGCTCCATCAACCTCCTGGTAAACTCGGCATATGTCGTCACTGTAGAATGTCCGAGTGTAACCATCCCATGGAACCACCAGTCCTGGGCCTCACCATCCAAATGTAATGTCGCCACCTTGATGGCCTCCGTCTCCAACATCTGGTTAAGCTGGAAATAGATGTCCAGCTTCTCCACCCAAGACTTTGCCGAACTGTTTGATGACCCATCAAACGTAGGCAAATGGAATCTGCTAGATGTGTAGTGGCTATCTCCATCATGATAATGTCGGTGCCCTCTATGATGGTCGCAGGGTCTACTGTCCCACTGGAGCTGAACAAAATCTCGAAATGAGAAAGCATCCCTGAACTCCTACCCATATGCCTGATACTCTGCAAAATACTCGCCCATGTGTCCGGGCTCTGCCTCCTGCTAGGCTCCTACCCCTGTGTCTGCTCCCAAGAAAGTGGGCATGGTAGAGCGTGTAGGTGCATGGGTAGCCATCGGCTGAGTAGTATCACGCTGAGCAGCACCATGCTCCGGAAAATGGTGGGATGTACCTGATCCCTCGCCTACCTGGAATACCCATGGGGTCTCACGCTGTCTAGCCTCTACAGCGGTGAATCTCTGACCCATCACCTCAATCTGCCTCGCTAAATCCTGCACCAATTTGAGGAGTGCTTCCCCAAACTGTTTGGCCTCAATGTCATCTACCATCGGCTCTCTCTGCTCTAAATCTAATACAGGCTCCTCCTGTTCTGCGTCTGTCACAGGCTCCTCTTGCTCTGTGTCCACCACCCGAACACAGTCTCCCTCTCCGTAGGTGTTCTCCAACCTACGCTCACGATCTCTGTACTTCCTGCCTCTGTAACAAATATATGGTCTCTTCCTCGGTGTCATAGACAACTAGCTCCACAGGCTGAGCCAGAACTATGCTCTGATACCACTGTAATATCCCGTTTCGGGGATATCTATAAAACACAGCAAACTCCAACCAGAGATGGACTGGGAGGGCGTTTACCAAATATGCCGCCTCTTAAAAAGGACGAAATATGGAGGCTACCTGGCCCTTTCCAGACTCTCTCTAAGAGTATGAAACAAACACACCAAGTGGTATAGAACTAGAATGCCCGAAAATATATATATATATATATATATATATATATATAAGTGTGCAGCAAACATACAATAGCATAGAAAGGATGTACGGCACGTCGGGCAACTCATCCAAAAATATAGAGAGAGAATGCTAAGCCATTTTATTAAACTGAGAAATATAATGAAGTACAATAGGTGATCAGAGTGATGGCACCTAAACTTGCTCAAGGCAAGTGAAGAAATACTCTCAGAATACACTGGAAATGGCTGCACTCTGAACTGCGTCCCAGCTGCTAGAAAACTGCCGTGTAGCTCAATGTTGCAGGAACCAATGTTGCAGGAAACGCCCCCCCCCCCCTCCGGCTCCAAGGCAGGAACCGCGTCCCGTACGGAACCGTACGGGATCCGTACCTGGAACCGCGGTTCCTAAAAAAATTTACAATTCCTGCCAAATCGGATCCGTACGCAGGGAATCGCGGTTCCGTACAGTGGATCCGCGGTTCGTACGGCGGATCGCTATACGGAACCGCCGCGATTCCGGGACGGATCCGTACGGATCGTGAACGGTTCCGTACAGTTCCATACGGATCCGACTAATGTAGGTCAGAAAAATGATTTTTTTGATTTTTTTTTTTAAATTTTTGTCTTTGGTTGGGTTAGTAGGTGAGTTAGTGCTGAGTTAGGGATAGGAGGAAAAAAATATAAGCTCTCTTTTACCTCCTTAGATATTTCTTAGATGCTCCCTCATGGTAATGTTAAATTCTTAAAGTAAAAGTGACATTCTCATTTATTTTTCATTTTCATCCTTTTACTTAAATTTTAACATTACCATGAAATGACTCAGGATGTTTGAGAGTGGTTCCAGCCTGATCGGACTTCATATGGAGAAAATAGAATTTCATATCCTCTTCCAAATTCAACAGACTTAACAGTTTTCAGGAATTCAGGATCAGTGGTATGGTGGCATGTCATTAGATTATATCATGTATGAGGGTATGTGATTAGCATTTAATCAAGAGCACCAAGCCCTATATGTACCCTAGTGTTGGTGGTGTTAATTGTTGAACTCCTTTGTCATGTCGTTAGCAAAAAATTACATTTCAATCAAGTCAAAATAATCGATCAAGCATGTTAAGTTCTTTCTACCATTTTTTAAGGCTTGCATTAGGGTTTGATCAAAATTGGGCAATTTTGACTAATGTCCCTAGATAATCGAGGTAGAGGCAAAGGCTAGATAAGAGGAGAAGAATCTAGATTATAGATTGTTGATGCATCTATTCTAAATGGTTGATGCTCAAATAATTAATTATTAATGTACAATGGATGTCATATCTATCTTGATTTATGTACAAATATGCATGCTTCCATGTCTTATACAATTAATTTGGTATTTTGGATATTTTTTTAATATAAATGCAAAAAAATAAAAATAAATATATATATATATATAGTAGACGCTTCCGAAACGCTTCGCTTCCTAGATTTTTTGGAAATGACGCTTCCGCGTCCCCGCTTCCAAAAAACGTCCCCGCTTCGTCCCCGCTTCGTGCAACATTGGTGTAGCTGCTACCACTGAAATGAACTGATGACTAGGGGTTGCTCCCCTTGCCGGAATGAGCTGAAACTATGGAATCCTCCTCTACTCACCAATCCCGACAAAACCCAGAAACTATATCAGAAATGGCCGATCTCTGAAAAACACCCCCTTGGGGAATTACGCTAGCCTCCAAGGCTCTGCGCAGAGGCTGAAAAGGAATGACTGAAATACCGCCTCAAACTCCACCAAAATCCTCCCAAAGGCAAAGGCTGATCCTTTTCTCAAAATCTCCGCTCAAATCTCCTGCAAAAATCCCAAACTGGAACACCTCCTAGATGGACTGCATCCTCCCTCTCAGTGACTGCGCAGTCTCTATGAATGCTCGGCTCCGCAACAAACCCAAACACCAAAACCTCCCACAAAATGCTGAAGAAATAACCTTGCTCGAGCAGGCACTCGAAGTCCCCCGGGGCTAAGGGCGAGATCTCTGACCGGAGACACTCAATGCACTAAACAGTGCTGCAGACAGGCTAAACAGCCAGCGTGCTCAAGAAGTCCAAATGACCAACTCAATATCATCAACAACGAATGAATCAAATGAGGAAGCTCCTCCCTCTTTTATAACGTTGGCCTTCCTCCAAAACCCTAAGGCCTATCTCCTCAACGTAGCATCTCTCTCTTGCCACGTGCTCATCCTCATCTACGCAATAGCTTCTAGAGCATACGTGGGCCCCCTCTCTACGTGGTGCTTGGCCCCCCTTGGCTCCCTTTAAGTCACAACATTGTGCTACTAGGGAGTGTGTTTTATTCCACTAAGTAAATTAGACCCTCTCCACTCACTTTTTATTTATTAATAAGCTATAAACGACAAAATTGAGCAAAATCGAATATTCCAATTAGCCACTGCTAATTAGGAATATTACAAGTCCACTTCAGAAATTGCGGACAGACTTACATTTGTGAGGTTCAAACTTTAAGAACAGCCATCTTTTGAAGCTCAAATTTGCAAGAACTTGTGACAATAATTGTGGATTGTTCTGTGGGTGTTTCGGAGCTGCTGTAGGGTGGTGCAGCTATAGGAAGAAGGCCACTACAGCATGTTGGGAAGTGTATTTAAGCCTCGGATCTGAAGCTTACAACTGTGGAAGGCTTGTGGAGGCTCAGATTCTTAACAAAGTTGCAGCTCGAACCTGTTTCATCTGTTGGGGTTTGTTTGCAACTTGCAAAGGATTCAAACTTGTGGTAGCCACCTTGGATTGAAGACATTCATCACTAAACCCCACCTCAGTTTCATTTGTGGAGAAGCTGCAAGCTTCAAGACAGTCCTGGTCACCTATTTCAGAGGCTTGGATAAGCTTAGGTGGACAAGACAATACTTGACTTAGGCTAAGTTTGGGTTGCTATACATATCTTAAGTCTTAAGCAACGAAGTGACAATGCTTTGAGGAAAGTATTTTGGGAGTCTTGAGACAGATTTGAATACACCTTCAATGTCATTAAAGTTGACCTTTGGAGCATGTTGAAGAATACCTTTTGCAGTAGCAGTTGAGGACCTTGGTTGAGCAACAAGTCTCTAGACAGCTGATAGTCAACATATCCTTGAAGCATTTCTTGTGAAGGAATTTGTAGAAGCTTGAGGACGTCCTCTAGACCAGTTCTTGAAGACAACCCGTATTGACTTAAGGACTTGTGCTAGATCTTGGAAGCTTAATTGAAGTACCATTGGAAAATGGATACCTGGGATCTATTGCAACAAGTCCCTCTAAGCATTCTGATGAAGCATTGTTGAAGAACTCAAGCTTCCTTGGGGATATTTTTGAAAACATATTGGAGACAATCTGAACCATATATATTGAAGTACTCTTGAAGGAGCAGTGATTTTGAAGAAGATTGAAGATATTTTGTTGAGAAGCCTTAAGTGATCTTGGAAATAACACTGAAGATCATGATGCATCGCTGATGTCATCATGAGGTAACTTGGAGAAATTGTTTGGGTACGATGAAGAGAAATGGTGACACCTTCTAAGAAGAAAAGGCTGTCATTGATGATGTGACGTGGAAACTAAGTGTGGCAGGGCTTGTTGAAGAAGACTTTGGGAGTCGTGAGGAATAACCAAACATATTTTGATGAAGTGAAGTTGAGGGTTGGTGCCTCATAAAGGCAAGGTCGGTGCCTTGGAATATAGGGTTGGAGCCCTAGAGGATTGGAGTCCTCAAGAAACCAGGTCGAAGCCAGTACCAGAGATAGGGTTGGAGCCCTAGAGGTTGGTGCCTCAAATTGACAAGGTTGGAGCCTTGGAAAGACCAAGTCGGTGCTTGGCACAATACAGGTTGGAGCCTGGAAGATTGGAATCTTCATCTAGGGTTGGAGACCTATATCATTATTGTACTTTACTTATTGTAAAGAAGAAATTAATAAAAGTATCTATTCCATCATTGTTCATTTGTGTTCTTAATATAAGTGATCTAACTGGTAAAATTAACAATTGAAAAGTAATATTGATTCACCCCCCTCTCAGTATTTCCAACAGGCTTGGAGCCCCAATAGATGTGTCACACACCCTCACAGATGGATATATATTGGACAGACTTGGAGTTCATTTCATCATCCACTCATCAGACACTTCTCTCTTGTGTCTGATTGGTTCGATCATCATTTGGAGACTTCTCTTCTCACACATGTGGAACAACAGCTAGGGTTTTCTGTTCAGATCTGTCTAGGGTTTCAACGCAGGTTTGACTAGCATTGACTTTGGTCAATGCTTGGTCGATTTGACCTCAAACTCCACCAAAATTCCGATTTCTACAGTCCGCATTCTTTGGCACAAAAACCGTGGCTAGACGTTGACCTTTGACCTGTTGCATTGACTTTTTGCTCCTACTATTCTGTGTTGACCGTTGACTGGACAACGTTGACTTTCATTGAATTTGGGTTGACTTTTATGGAGCTGTCTTGAGGGTTGTGTGACACTTTTGGTTGGCTGACCATGAGGAGACTTTGTTGGTTGAAGCATCCTGTTGACAGTCGTAACACACCACATCACATATATTTTGTTGATCAACTTAAGTGCATTTTTGGCTTGTCTTCCGTCGATCTATTGGTATGTTCTATCAGCATTTTACTTTCATGTTTATGTGATTGCTATTTGGTATCGGGTTAGAAATAAAGTTGCATCAAACATAGAACATCTTCAAAAATTTACATGGTATCAGAGCTAAAGTGAAGACAAAGCCCAAGTTTGTGTTAAGAGAAATCACCGAAGAAGTAGCATTTGTCAAGGACCCATGGGTACCTCTAATTATAATGGCTTAAAAGCTTATGATAAGTTGACTGGCAAGTCTGACTATCATGCTTCGAAGATGTCTTTGTACTTGGTCTTGGAAGATCAAGAGGTTATGGACTACATGCGGGGAAAAATCCAAAAGCCTCCATCATCTGCACCTGCTGCCACAAAATCAAAGTATAGAAAAGGGTAAATCAAAGCTAAGTTGATTATCCGAGATTCCATCCACAAAAGTCTGGTTTCTTACATCTCTGAGCTGGGCACATTTAAGGAGATGTGTGATAAGTTGGTCAAAATGTTCAGGGCTAACAATGCAAATCAAGTTCTTTTCTTTAAGAACCAATTGAAGAATCTCAAGAAAGGCAAGGATGAATCCGTTCAATCCTATTTTTTGAAGTTGACTGAAATCAAGAATAACCTTCTCGCCAATGGGGAAACAATTGCTAATCGAGAAATGGTCCTCATTGCACTTGGGGTTCTCCCCTCTAAATGGCATGTTTTCATTACTACCATACTCAATAATAATGTGATTCCTGATTTTGATGAAGTATTTTCGAGATGCACTGAAGAGGAGACAAGAATGATGGAATACGAAAATGAAGGTAATGCTTCCTTCACCGCTCGTGCTAAGAAGAAGAAAAATAGTGGTCCAAGGAACCATGGAAGATCAGGGGTCAAAGGAAAGAAAGGAAGATGTTACACATGTAACCAGTTTGGCCACTATGCTAGAGAATGCCCTAATAGAAGGGATTCTCCAGGGGATGATGACAACAACAATAGGGGGAATGACAATCAAAGGAATAACAAGTTCAAAGGAAAGAGGAAGGCTCCCTCGGGTCGTAATGGAAATGGGAAACCTTTCAAAAGGTCAAGAAATTCCAGGTATGAAGAATCTAATGTTGTTGACAATGAAAGAAATGAATTCATTCTTGTATCTGCCCTCTCTGCTGCATCTCCACCCGACACCTTGGATGTCTAGTTGATTGATAGTGGTGCTTCAAGGCACCTCACTGGGTTTAAAGAAGCTCTCTATGATTTGATTGAGAAGGATAGTAATCTGCAAATTATCCTTGGAGATAATGCCACCTATCCTATGAAAGGGACAGGGACTGTGACCCTCCATTTCTCTCAAGGTCAAGTCTTCTGTTTGCAAGATGTATTGTATGTATCTGGTTTGAAGAAGAACCTTGTGTCTATTTCGGCCATGGAAGACAAACGTTTCAAGGTGGCAATCGTCGATGGAAAGGTACACATCTGGAAGAAGAGTTTCAAGGAAGCTCTCATTATTGGCTTTAGAGTTGATACACTCTACCAGGTTGGAGGAAGTCCACTGGGGACTATGACATGTGATACAATTCGTCATACTGAATTATGGCACCAAAGGTTTGGACACCTTCATTACAAAGCTCTTCCCGAAGCAAGGAAGGTGGTGACAGGGATGCCCGAATTCAAAAATGATTTATGAAGGTGTATGTCAGGGTTGTGCAGAAAAAGAAGTGGAAATATGCCACGATGTCACCTTTGATGAAGATGCTTCCCTCAGGAAAGTGATAAATCTTGCAAGCTCCGAGGAAGACCGTGATGTAAGATCAGGGAAGCAGGAAGAGTCGAAGGATGAGATGATGCCCGATGATGAAGGACCGATGGAGCCTATTGATCCACCTCCTTCAATGAAGAGAAGACCCTCATGGCTCCAAGATACTCTCGAAGATGCCAAGAGACATATGGCCCCAAGGGAGACATTCCGTGAAAGCAAGAAGCCGAATAGATACCAAGGGTATCTAGCAGCCATGAGTACAATCGTACAATCTAATCCTGGATCATTTGACGAAGCAGTAAAGCATCAAGTCTGGAAGGAAGCTATTCACGAAGAATTCGAGTCCATTATGAAGAATGAAGTATGGGATGTGGTCCCGAGACCGGAGGACAAAGCTGTTGTCACCTTGAAATGGATCTATAAGATCAAGCATGGATCTAATGATAGTGCTGAAAAATTCAAGGCAAGATTCGTTGCCCGAGGCTTCTCTCAAAAATAAGGCATAGACTATGATGATATATTTGCACCTGTGGCCCGCTGTACCACCATTCGATCTATTATTGCCCTTGCTGCTACGCAAGGATGGAGTCTCCATCAGCTGGATGTGAAGACCGCTTTTCTGCATGGTTCGATAAAGGAAGAGGTGTATGTGGAGCAACTTCTGGGGTTCAAAGTCCAGGATAGAGACTCTCATGCATGCAAGTTGAAGAAAACCCTCTATGGATTGAAGCAAGCCCCCAGGGATTGGTACGAGACGATAGATAGGTACTTGATGAAGTTGGGCTTCACTCGAAGTAATGTTGATCCAAAACTTTACTTCAAGGTTGACAAGGAAAAGCCTCTCATTCTGGTGCTCTATGTGGACGATCTCTTCCTTACAGGTGCTGACCCTCTCCTTCATCAACGTAACAGGGAGCTCGCTTCTGAGTTCGAGATGAAAGACCTAGGACTAATGCATTACTTCCTAGGCTTGGAGGTCTAGCAGAGACCTGGCGAATTTTTCCTCTCTCAAGGAAAATACATTGTGAAGTTGCTAGAGAGATTTGGAATGGTGGACTGTAAGTCCGTGTCGACACCGATGGAACTCAACTTTAAGAAGTTGAGTGAAAATGTTGTTGGGCCCGTGCTAGCAAATCCTACCGAGTATCGACAACTCGTAGGGGCCCTGATGTTCTTAGTGAACATCTTCCCGGACGTATGTTGTGCAATGAACACTTTGAGTCAACACATGGTTGGTCCTCATAACATTCACCTCTGAGGTTTCGGACCTCTGAGCTGACTTCGGGTCAGTTGGGAGTGATGTCTTTGTGACTCACCGTTTGAAATAAAGAAGCCAGCAAAGCAAGTACCTGTGGGATGACGCATGATGTTTGGATGGCACAAGGGGATGGAGTTCTCCCTAGTTAAGAGAGAACGTTAATTTTGGGCAACTAGGTCCAAACTCCATGTTGTACTGCTCAGATGATGATGCCAATATTTTTATTGGACTCCTCTTTCAGAGAGGTGCAAGATTGATCTAAAGATCATCTTGATCGGATGACCAGAACATTTTTTCTTGTTTGAATTTATTCCACTTATGCGCAAGGTCGGCCAGAATTGTAATGTAGGCTTGGAGCCCCAACAGATGTGTCACACACCCTCGTAGATGGATATATATTAGACAGACTTGGAGTTTATTTCATCATCCACTCATCACACACTTCTCCCTTGTGTTTGTAATATCCCCAATGGAAATAAACAGCAATATAAAGCACATAAACAAAGACATGCAGCAACTAGAGAGAAATCATAATAAAAACATATAATATGGAGAACACTAAGCCATTTTCATATTAAAAAATGAAATTAATTCAGAAACAGATTACAGAAAACACACATAAAAATCATACACAAAATATTGGCGGAAATGACTGAAGCCTCATGGCTTCCTCACCTATTCTCTCTTATTAAAAGAATTTAGAGTTACAATTTAAATAGATGAGAGACAATGTCTTAAGATAGTCCGTGCTATTTTAGACTCCTTTGATTGAGATAATTTCTCACCAAAAACCCACCAAGATAGGAGTTACTAAACAAACTCCAAAATTTGAGGAACAACCCAAGAGTTAGGCACATATTCCTAACTTGGAATATTTAATTAATTAATTTATGTTTGGATTTATTATTGTTTTTGTGAGAGAGGCTCACATTCCCCCCTTCAATGGTAAATCCAAAATAAGAACGAGGAACCATCTTCCAAGTTCTCATGTTGATCCTCAAAAACATTGCCTGAAAAACCGCCAAAGTTGGATGCTGAAAAACTGCAATCTGAAGAGACCATGAGTCAGCTGCATGTCTGATTCATCTCTGAATTTCGCTTGACAACTCCAACACGTGCCAAGTTGCAAAAGGATCCATCTGTCCTTTGCATGAAATCAGCATCCTTTGTCCACTGACAAAATTTGTTCAAAGCCCACTAGCTGATGATGTCAAAAACAACTCACTGTTGCTTTTGCTATGCTGAAAATTGTTCACTGCTTCTTTGCTGTCGACTGACCACTGGCAAATTTGTTGATGCCCACTGGTAAATTTGTTGATGCCCATTGGCTATTGAAGATGCCCACTTGCTGCTTTTGCTGGTTTTGTCGAGGCTTTCAGTCTGACAACCACTGTCAATTTCATTGACATTTTCCCCCCTTTGGCAACTGAAAGGAGAGAGACTTCTCTTGGAAAGTATTCCTGAACTCCCCCCCTTTAGGTGTAGGAGTTCTACACTGGTATACTTACCCATTCAACTGCATGAGAGTGCCATCATCTTTTCACTGTTGGCTACACTATGTGTGATTGTATTCGATTGTAGAACTGAGACAATCTTTTGACTGTGGATGACCATTTCCAAGGATCGATCCATTCATAATGTATCTTCAATCTGGCTGAGTGTTGTCGGTTGCGACATTTTTCTGAGGAATGATTGAGCTTGCCACAATGGCGACAAGGATGGAGATCAAAACACTAATCTTCCATATCACTGGTTCTTTGATAATGAGAACATTTCGGTTGGACTTCAACTTCAAGTTGCGTGCAATTCTGTTTCTCTGCAACTTTGGGTTGCGTGCATTGCTGGTTGTCTGCAACTTTCTTAGAACTTGCTGAGGTGAGTTGTGCAAGAAATCCTACATTGACGAACTTAATTGGCTTGGAATAATCTGGGATATGCAGGTTGGTGTCATTGTTGACATATCCTAAGCCTCTTCAATTCTTGTTATTGTGAATTTCTTCCCAAGGCTTGATGATGGGCTTGGAAGAAATTTGAACTGAAACAACTTCGACACTTGAAGCTGTTGGGATGAATGACTTATCGTCTGGATGGTTCAAAGACTTGAAAGTATCACTCTTTACTTGCAATTCATTCTTTTGAAGTTGCGACTCTAGTTGAAGAAACTCAATAGTTTCATGTGTTTGTTGTAGATGCTGTGAAAGATCAACAAGAGTGTCTTTGCTGATGTGCACCATGTCTTCATCACTTCAGATGATCAAACTGTGAAGAATGTTTAACAACTGAATATGTTGTGCCATGTTAACTTGCGCTCTTGAAATCAGGCTCTCTTGTTGTAGATGTCGTACTTTGAACTGTTTCACTTGATTTTGTTACTTGCATGATAGGCTCACTTGCTATGGGACTTGAATGGCACGCTCGCTTGATTTGTTGCTTATTGCACTTGCTTGGAACACTTGCTAGAATTGTAGAATTTTCTTGCTTAAACTCTGGAATTCACACTCGCTTGATGACAATCGTTTTTGCTTTGAACGCTCACTTAACTTACTTGATGACTTCACACTCACTTGAATGAATAGTCACGCTCGCTTGCTTCAGAAGTTGTTGGATCTCTTGCTTGGTGAAACTTGTTTCTCTTGTTTCAAGTTTACTGGAACTTACGCTCGCTTGCTGCAACTTTGCACTGAGTTGATGCAAATTGCTTTGAATGAAAACTCACGCTCGCTTGCAGGAGATGGAAACTTGTTGCTTGTTTGCTTTAAAGTTAAAACTCGTGCACTCACTTGATTTTGCTTAAAGAAAGGGTGTCGAACACTGTCGAAAATGCACCCAAGAAAGCTTACAATGATTTTAATGATTCACTTTAAAATAATAAATTCACTTGTTCTCTTAAAAATTCATTGACAATGAATTTTTAATGATGCACTTAAAACAATGAATTTGATTACAAGTTCTTAAATGTATTTGCAAGAATGTTGATGTAGACTTTGCTTTGAAATGCTAGAGTTTCCAGATTCATGAACTTGATTGTAGAATGTCGATGTTGAAAACTTTGATTATTTGTTGTAGTGACACAATTGCACGTGTTGAGCTTAATTTTCCTGCCTTGCAGCTATTTCGTTACATGTGTTGTGCTTGCTAATATTGAACTTTATGTATGCGATATTAAATGAAATCATTGATGTGTCACAACTAGACACAAATCAAAAACAACATGAATCCATAAAAACACTCTTCGTCACAAACACACATGGTGTACCTAAGATCTCCTTATTCAATTTTGGGCAAATCTAGGACACTTGAACACCACAAATAATATGTCTTTATTGAGTATTGAGATCATCAACCTTTCATCTTTTACAATATCGGTATTGAAGCTTTCTCAAACAATGAGAATTTCACGCCCGCAAACTTTGGAAACAAATGTCTTGAAAAACCGTGTGCACTGATTGCTCACACCTTATCTCTCCAAATACTCCTTATGTCTTCAAAAACATTTTTTTGTTTACAATTTTCAAATTTACACTTCACAAAATCACTTCAAAACCTTCCACATTTACTTTATCGCTTCACACTTAAAAAAAATCACACGTATCGCTGCACTAAAAAAAATGCACCTTCTCACTCTTTTTATAAAACTTCAAAAAAATTCTTTTAGATTCTCATTTCAAAGAATTTTAATGAGCCTTTTTAGAAAATTAAAAAATGAAGTGTATGTTCACTTGAAAAGAGTGAATCGAAGATGAAAAACACACTTGAAACTGTTCATGACGCTCACCAGTGACATTGATCCTTCGTGTGTTGAAAGCTCAACCTCACCCTTCTTGACTGTATAACTGTTTGCATTTCATCTTACATGTGGGAGGAAAACTGAGAAGCTGATTTGGAGCCAATTACAAGCACAAAACTTCTTCCTCTCCCTCTGCTACTGCTCCTCAATTCTCCATTCAAAATTTAGTGGAGGCGTCCCGCTATATTTATTTTCCACTGTTGGGTAGTTTCCCTGTTTGGGTGTTGAGACAGGCGGCATGAGAATGGACAGGGAGAAAGAAAAGATGAAGTAGAGGGGCTTGAAGACGTGGACCCAATTGTCTCCCACTCCAAATGTTACAAAATATTACAACTCTCAAAAAAAAATTGACCCCACTTTACATTACAAAATTGAAACAAATTTCAAATCAACATCATGAATGTGTCAAACTGGAATTAGCGGTCTATATTTGAATATTTTGTCTTCGGAAATTTCGTGATCCATAACGTGGTGGACATATCCTGAATGAACGCATTGATTTGGAAAGCCTCTTGGAATCAAACAACATCAAGTGGAATGACTATCTCTGCAGATTGTCATTTCGTGTGCGTGGGGAACCGTGTTGCCTCCTCTTGGCTTCAGGAATCCATTTTCAAAGACTCTGTTGATAAAGATGGGCACCTGAAAGTTGATGATTAAGAGGGAAGACCAACGTGTTTGCAGTGGGAGATATTGCAGATGTTAAGGAAATCAAGCAAGGCTTCCTTGCTGAGAGGCACGCAACAGTGGTGGCTGGCAATAATAAGAAGTTGATGCTGAATTCTAAGCACAAATTAACTACATACAATTAGTTGCATCCCAGGAAGGATAAGTCCAGGCAGTCTTTACGTTGGTTTTTAGAAACAAATTCTTATTTCAAAACTCTGTCGGTTCTATATAATCTGAAAGTGCAGGAAGTGATTTTCTGGACATCAAAGTCGTGATTTCAGCTGGAGCTAGAGCAATGAATTCTTTGATCAAGGGGTTGTATAACTGTTTGCAGCATGTAAGGGCAGTAGTAGCACCAGGTGATTTTAAAAATGCAGAGAATAAAAAATGGTGCTAATAGAAGGAGAGGACTGTACCTTCGTTAGACAGAACGCAGCTCAACCATGTAGCGTTACCACCGAATGCTACCGATGTAGATTTGGCTCTGGATTCACCCATAATTCTTCAACACCACGCTACGTCTGCAGACTCTCGACAATCTCCAAACTCTTCACATCTGCAGCTGAAAGCCCTCAAATACAACGGCTGAACAATTGCATGCTCATTGCAGCCAAATCATGAGGCGTCCTTCAACTTTTGAGGATTCTGGAGGTACTAATTCTGTTCGACTCAGTGATTCAGGGAGACATCAATCTCAGACAGAGGGAGCCCAACACAGTCCCTAGATGAAGCTATGGACCAGGGTTACAGATTTCCTGTTGGTGCTAAGGTTCAAGCTGTTTGAAGTGGTGACGGAGAATGGCATGATGCTACAGTGGAGAGAGTTACTGCCAATGGATACTTTATTGCCTACGATGATTGGGGTAATGAGGAAGAGGTTGATTTTGACAATGTAAGGGAGAAACCAGAGGGAGCTGTAAATGCGTTGCTAGAGGCTGAAAAAGAAGTTGAAGCCACCAAACAGGCCATCAAATGAAAAATTGCACAAGCTGCTGATGCAAATTTTCAGTCTTGTGATTTACCTGCTAAGCTTCGAATTAATCCTGAAGATCCCGAGGATGTGAAAGCAGCAAAGAAAAAGAAAATCCATGCTTTTAAATCAAAGTTATGCCTTGAACAACTAGAGGTGACTCAAGCGCCAAAATGCCTGGCTGCAGCTCAGTATGAAGTCATCGCTTTCTCCAATCTTAAGTGGATGATGATTGTTGTAGGATACATTCTCCCTTATGCGCTAATTGCATAACCAGTCTCTATCATGCTCAGTCCTTCACAACAATCGACACCACCATATTCGCTCACCCAAGGCTCCGATACCACATATTAAAAAATGAAATTAACTCAGAAACAAATTACAGAAAACACACATAAAAATCATACACAAAATATTGGCGGAAAGGACTGAAGCCTCATGGCTTCCTCACCTATTCTCTCTTATTAAAAGAATTTAGAGTTACAATTTAAATAGATGAGAGACAATGTCTTAAGATAGTCCGTGCTATCTTAGACTCCTTTGGTTGAGATAATCTCACCAAAAACCCACCAAGATAGGAGTGACTAAACAAACTCCAATATTTGAGGAACAACCCAAGAGTTAGGCACATATTCCTAACTTGGAATATTTAATTAATTAATTTATGTTTGTATTTATTATTGTTTTTGTGAGAGAGGCTAACATTTTTT
Organism: Pinus albicaulis; assembly: GCA_034641835.2. NCBI lineage: Eukaryota > Viridiplantae > Streptophyta > Pinopsida > Pinales > Pinaceae > Pinus > Pinus albicaulis. The sequence continues at coordinate 678,994,962 of CM076580.1, read as the reverse complement.
TCTTTTTTTGAATTTATTCCACTTAAGCACAAGGTCGGCCAGAACTGTAATGTAGGCTTGGAGCCCCAACAGATGTGTCACACACCCTCATAGATGGATATATATTGGACAGACTTGGAGTTCATTTCATCATCCACTCATCACACACTTCTCCCTTGTGTCTGTAATATCCCCAATGGAAATAAACAGCAATATAAAGCACATAAACAAAGACATGCAGCAACTAGAGACAAATCATAATAAAAACATATAATATGGATAACACTGAGCCATTTTATTAATACTGAGAAATGGAAATGAGTACAAAGGTGATCAGAATGATGGCACCTTGGCTTGCACTAGGCAAGCATAGAAATACTCTCAGGATGTGACTCGGAATGGCTGCTAATCTCAAGACTGCATAATCTCCAGTGTTGGTGGTGTTGTTGTTGCTACTATCGGAATGAAATGGTGATTTGGGGTTGTTCCCCTCCTCTAAAAATTATGAAACTCCGGAAATGGCCTCTCCACACAAAACCCAGAAAATCCCAGAGAGCTTTCTGGAAATGGCTGACCCTCGAAAATACCTCCCTTGAGGCACTACGCTATCATCCAAGGTGAAACGCTGACCCTGAATGCTCTGGTGCAAATGATGGCCTCCGCCTCTGTCAAAATGATAAAATATGGAAGGGTTAATCCCTCTCCAACTCCTCCGGGCTGAACCCCGTGATAAACCCTCAATCCGTAACTCCCTCTATCCATTACCGCGTCCTCCCTCTCACTGACTATGCTGTCTCTTCCAAGGAATGCTCCCAACTGTGGATGCTGCTATCCTCTCCAGCAAAACAAGTTGGAACTCCTCACCCGAGCAAGCACTTGAAGTCTCCCGGGGCTGAGATTGGGATCTCCGAACGAAGACACCCAGTGTACTGAACAGTACGTGCAGACTTTGCTAAACAGCAAGCATGCTCAATGTCAAAAGACAAATCTCAAAGATGCATAATCAGAATGAATGAGAATGAGGAGACCCTCCCTCCTTTTATGCTTGGTGAGCATTTCCCTCACCTAGGCCCCACCAATCTCTGCGCTGTCCCCTTGGGCCACGCTGTCCATCTCTCTCTGCGCTGGCTTGGCCCCACGCTGTCAATGTTGCCCCTTTTCCCATGCTGCCACTTGACCACTAGGCCCCACTTTGCCAAATAGACATGTCTCTTAAGTGACTTTAGGAAAACTTTTTATCCTAAGTGTGAGCTAAGTGTCCTCTTCACCCACTTTATTTATAATTTAACTTTATAAAGGCAAAATAGTCAAAATTAATATTTCCAATTAGCTATCGCTAATTGGGAATATTACAGCGTCTAATTGGTTCGATCATCATTTGGAGGCTTCTCTTCTCACACGTGTGGAACAATAGCTAGGGTTTTTTGTTTAGATCAGTCCAGCGTTTCAGCATAGGTTTTACTAGCGTTGACTTTGGTCAACGTTTGGTCCTTTTGACCTCAAACTCCACCAAAATTCTGATTTCTACAGTTTGCATTATTTGGCACAAAAGTCGAGGCTAGACGTTGACCTTTGACCGGCTGCGTTGACTTTTTGTTGTTGTTGTTCTATGTTGACAATTGACTGGACAACGTTGACTTTCGTTGAATTTGGGTTGACTTTTATGGAGCTATCTTGAGGGTTGTGTGACACTTCTGGTTGGCTGACCATGAGGAGACTTTGCTGGTTGAAGCATCCAGTTGACCGCCGTAACGCACCACAACACATATATTTTGATGATCAATTTAAGTGTATTTTTGGCTTGTCTTCCGTCGATCTATTGGTATGTTCTATTAGCATTTTACTTTCATGTTTATGTGATTGCTATTTGGTATCGGGTAAGAAGTTGCATCAAGCATAGAACATCTTCGAAAATTTACAGATTCCTAACGAGAAAAGTATAAAGGAAATGCTTGGGGTCAGTTGGAGAACACACACAGTGGCAGAGCACTGAGACTAAGCTAGAATTATAGGGCGTGGTTTGCTAAGAATTTCCAGAAGTGTTTCAGCTGCAGCGAGGGGTTGTAATGGCAAGACGGATGGTTTGATCCCAGGCCAAGAGTGCTACAAGAGGTAGAGACGCAGCAAACTAAGCATCGCAAAGAGGGAAGCAACTACACAGTGCAGCCACAGCCTAGCAGAGGCAACGCAAACGCTTCAGGGGCTACGCAGGGCTTATGCAGGCCCAGAAAGGGCAACATGAGGCCAACAGGGCTGACGCAAGCTAGCAGAGCTGACGCAGAGGGCTTCAGAGCAACGCTAGAGTTTCTGAAGACTGAAAAGGGTTGACTTTTATAAATCTCGTTTAAGGGTGTGAATTGTGAAAATTCTACTGCAGTGTATTGGTTTATTTCTCCTACTTGATTTAATTTATACAAGTTATTTCCAGAAATTAGATTCATAAAATACCAAAAATAAACACAACTACAGGCTACACATGCAGACCATTTACTGAATAATTCACTCATGCAACAAAGTGACACATGGATTTTTGGACAAAGTCCCCAGAAAAACCCAAAGCGGGAAAACAGGTTCAGCAGATATGAAAGTTTATTATCAAGTAATTCTGAGTACAGCAAATCTAGGTTCCATCCATGGAAAACCCGACAGAGAATAAAAGATATAAAATCTACAGCTAACCTGAAGATCTAGTGCCAAATATCTAACTGATCCACACCCTCAAATGTGATTTACAGAACTCAGCCCGGATCTAACCCTAGAAACCCTCAGCGTTGCTTCTGAAGCCCCAGCGTTGCCCTGGAGGGACTATGTCAGCCTCAGCGTGGCTCTAGGAGAGCCTGTGTCACCCTAGGAGGGTCTACGCTGCCCCTGCGCTGCCTCTTCTTGGCCAGCATGGCCCTAGCTACCTTTGTGTTGTCCCTACTGCTCTGCATGGCTCTGAAGCCTCTCTGCGCTGTCCTTGGGCTGCTCCTCTTTCTTCTTGCTGTCTCTTGGCCCCGGAATCAGAACATTCCATTGGCCAATACCAAGGTTACTAGGAATCGTCCCGCCCCCGATCCCGCTCCCAAAACGCTCTCCGTTCAGGAGCGCGCTTCCGAGCCTGAATAAACACTCCCTGTTTTCTAGGGAGCGTTTCAGGGAGCCCGAGCGCTCCCTCCATTAAAAAAACAATTCAGGAGTGTTTTTTAAATGGGCGGAGCGCTCGGGGAGAATTCACTCCCAAACGCTCCCCGGCAAAAAAAACGCTCCCCGACGCGGAAAAAAATTCAGACAGCAAATTTTTCCAAATTTTTTTGGGAGGGGGGGGTTGGGTAATAAAAATCCCTCCCCTCCTCATTGTCGTTATTGTTGTTTGTTTGAGAGCAAGAGAGAGCTTGAGAGCAAGGAGAGAAGGAGAGCAAGGAGAGGAGTGAGCAAGGAGGGAGCAAGGAGCAAGCTGCAAGAGAGCAAGAGGAGAGAGCAAGGAGCTTGAAGAGAGCAACAAGGAGGATTGAAGGAGTCAAGACTCAAGACAAAGACGTAGGACTCTCTACTCTAGTTTTTTATTTTCCATATTGCATTTTTAAGTTGTTCAAAAATGAAAACTTGAATTTTTTTCTCAATGTTGCATTTTAGTGCATTGAAAAGTGAAAAATTGAAATGTTTTTTTTCTATGTTGCATTTTTTCCTATTTCCATTTGGCATTCCTCCATTTTTTTTTGCAGGCTAGAAACTTGAAACATCATGGCTATATGGCTAGGGATTTTCTTCATGTTGGTTCCTTTCTTTGTAATAATGGTGTTGGGGAGTAGAAGAAAGAGGCCCATTAGAGAAGAGGAGGATGAAGAAGTTGGTTATAGTGGATTTGATGAAAATCATGAAGAGGAGGAGTATGATGAGGAGGAAGGGGAGAGTTGAGAACATGAGGCCACAGAGGCCCCAACTAAACAAGACCAAAGTCAAACACCATTGTGGAAATATGTTCAGAGGCAGGAAGGAGGGAAAGGTGGTGGAACCACTAAATTTCTTTTCCCCCATTGCAATAAAGAATACACAGGTTCATACACCCGTGCCAAAAGGCACCTTTGTGGGAAAATGCCAAGGGATGGAGAGAAAAATCTAGGAATCAAAATTTGTGTAAGTGTGCCAGCAACAGAGAGAGAGAAATACAGAAAGGAAGAGGAGGCTGCCCTACATAGATCTAAAAGATCTAGGGGTTTCATTGATTCTTATGCACCATCAGGTCCATCACATCATGGACAAAGAAGTCCATCAACTTCCACCCATGGCAGTGGATATGGAGGCACACCTAGACCAAACATCTCCTTAAGGCGTAGAACCATATCCGATTTCCTTGACGAAGGGTGTAGGAATGATGTGGATTCAAAAAATTTCCGGTTTCTATATGCATGTGGGGTGCCATTCAATGTCTTTCGCTCGCCTTATTGGCATGAAATGGTTTCTGCCATTAATGATGCCCCCAAAGGATATAGGAGCCCTGGGTATGACAAGGCCATAACCGTGGGACTTGATCATGAAAGAGTTAAAATAAACAATTCTTTGGCTAGAATGACAAATTCTTGGAATGAGCATGGGGTGTCCATTGTATCTGATGGATGGACCAATGTAAAAGGAAAGCCATTGATAAGTGTTCTGGCTGTGTCGGTTAGTGGTGCAATATTCTTTTCAGCATATGATTATTCAAACAAATTCAAGATCGACATTAACATTGCAGAACCATTACTTGAAATAATTGAAAATACTGGGCCATACAATGTCATCCAAGTCATCACTGATAATGCTGCTAACTGTAAGGCAGCAGGAGCAATTATTGAGGATAAATACCCCAACATATTTTGGTCTGGGTGTTTGGTTCACACAATGAACCTTTTGATGCATGATATAATTAAAAACAAACAACCTCAATACAAATGGCTTGGTGATTTGTACAAGAGAGGTAAAAAAATGATAAAATTTATTACAAATCATAGCAATACCCATGGGCTTTTCCGTACTCACTCAAAATAGGAGTTGTTGAAAATAGCAAAGACTAGCTTTGCTAGCTATTACCTCACCTTCAGGCGCCTTTTGAAGGTAAGAGAGTCATTGACAGCCATGGTATCAAGTCTACACTGGCAAGTATTAAAGGACAGGGCAGCAACAATAGTTGACATGCAAGGTTTTGAACAGGTGGAGGAGACTGCCCTTGGTCCTTGACTCCTTTGTTTTGAGCACGTGTGAGGGAAATTTTGAATTTCACCAAGCCCATTTATCACATGATTCGCTTTTTAGATACAGATAAACCAGTGATTGGGGAGGTGTATGAGTAGATGGATAGCATGTTGGAGCAAATAAAAGATGTTAAGGAAAAATGATCCCAACTTGTATGCAATGATTCACAACTGTGTGTGTGCACGGTGGAATAAACTTAATGTTCCACTACATGCCTTGGCATATATCCTTATGCCAAAATACTACTCTCCATCTTGGTTGGGCCAACTTGCACCTGGAGGTGGGGTTAGGATCAAACCTCACACAAATCCAGAGGTAAAAGAGGGATACATGAAAGCATTAGACAAGTTGGTCCTCGATAGGGAGGAGTGTGCTAGATTGTGCCTTGAATTAGGAAAATACTTCAGTTGCACTGGTAACTTTGGTTCTTTCCATGCAATGGAAGATAGAGACAGATTTGATGCTCTCACATGGTGGGAAGCTTATGGCGGCATGGGACTTTTGCCAAAATTGGCAAAAAAAGTTCTCTCACAAGTTGTAAATACTTCTTCAGCAAAGAGGTGTTGGAGCACCTACAGCTTCATACATAATGTGAAAAGAAACAGACTGAATGAAAACCAAGCAGAAAGCTTGGTTTATGTGCATTACAACTTGAGGTTGTTGAGTCAATCATATAAAGTTTGGGACAACAACCCAGAGGACGATAATTTGGAGGACGGCACTATACATATGGAAGAATTCGAAGCAGAACTTTTGAGGGATGATGATGAAGCAACAACCGCCATGCCACCGCCACACCCAGGGCCAGTCCCACCATCTAGTAGCAGTGCAGGTGCCAGTGCCAGTGTTCAATTTCCAGCTATTGTTCCTTTGCAGATTCAGCCTCCACCTACATCCTCACATTGCCCTCTGCCTTCTAGTTATGGTCCTGGTACTCCTGAGAGTACTAGAAGACCACCAGTGCCTTGTGGTTCTCACAAATTAGACATTTCTCATGGGCGTGGCAAGGGGCCAACCAATAGATAAAATAGATTTATAGTTTACTAGTCTTTTCTATTTTCTAGTAGTTTTTAACTTTTATAATTGTTGAACAGTTGAAACTTGACTCTTTCATATTTATTATGATAATTTTTGTAAACAATATATGACAATTTAAGTTTGAAGTTTGAATTTGAAAGGTGAAACTTTGAAGTTGCCATTTATAAGTTTATAAGTCATTATGAATTATGAATATGATGCTTCATGAAAGTTCATTTCGTTTCATTTTATAACATTTCATTTCATGTTAAATATTCTTTGTTGTAATGGTTATTGGTTACACTCAGCTTACAAGTACAACTATGGTGATCAATGAATCAATGATGATAAATGTTATATATTGAATTTTGAAATCAATGAATCAATGATGATAAATGTTATATATTGAAATTTGAAATCAATGAATCAATGATGATAAATGTTATATATTGAATTTTGAAAGCTTGAAACTTTAAGATTGATGATTCATGAGACTCAAGAGTCAATATGTTGTATGTTTCCAACTTGTGGGCGTGATTGATGAAGATTATAACTTCTAGATGATTGATGTTATATGGTTCAATCTATGTTTTTATGTTTTTTATGTCTAATTCATCATTCTACATGCTTGTGTTGACATATATGCATCAAAATATAAAAAACATCTATATTTAAAAAAAAACGCTCCGAACTAGGAGCTTTTGAAAATGACGCTCCCACTCCTGCTCCCGCTCCCAAGTAACCATGGGTGGATCTATCTGCTCTTCCTCCTGCGAATCTTCCTAAGGCAATACGTCTGGATTCTTATGCCTTGGAGAATCACTGGTGCTAGTTTCAGGTGGTTGAAGTGGTTGGACCAATGTATCATCCTCTGACTGCGTTTCAAAAGGCATCTCTCGGGATTTCCTAAAAGCTTTGTCCTCCATGAACTTTACATCTCGTCGTACTATGATCTTCCTATTGCCAGGAATGTAGATTCTATATGCCTTGGCATTCTCGCTATATCCCACCAAATATCCTTTTTCTACAATCTGATCCAACTTCTTCCGCTTTTCTTCGGGTATATGGCAGTATGCAAAACTTCCAAAGATCCTGAAATGACTCACTTCTGACTTCCTGCCAGTGAAGACACTCTCCAGTGTAATCTTACCTAGGGCCCAATGAGGAATCCTGTTCAGAACATACACAGTTGTGTTGCATGCTTCTGCCAATAGAAATTTGGGCATGTCCTGATCATACAACATTGCCCTCGCTGCTTCAACAATAGTTTTTTGCTTCCTTTCTGCAACCACATTCTGCTCCGGATTATATGGAACAGTCCAGTCTCTTTTGATGTCTTCCCTTGCGCAAAACTCAATGAAGTTTTTATTGATATATTCTCCATCATTTTCTGAATGCAAAACCTTTATCCTCTTCCCTGTCAGATTCTCAACCAGAGCCTTAATCTCTTTGAATCGATCAAAGACCTCATCCTTGGTCTTTAGAAATTAGATCCAAGTTTTCCTGGAATGGTCATCAATGAAGGTGACAAAGTATTCAGCACCACTAAAAGCTCTCGTGGACATTGGTTCGCATATGTCTGAGTGCATTAGCCCCAAAATACTCTTTTCCCTATTGTTACTTCTGGAGTAAGCTCCTTTTGCGTACTTGCTTAGTATGCACCCTTTGCACACATCATCTCGTTTGGTGCTTAATTTTGGAACTCCTGTGACAGTTTCTATTAGAATTCTTAGAGCCCCATGGTGTAAGTGCCCCATCCTTTTGTGCCATAGCTCATTCAAATATTTTTCACCACTCCTTCCTATCAGTGCCATTGGAGATTCTAACTGCAACTTATAGAGTTTGTTGCTCCTGACTCCAATTTAAGCCTTCTTCTTCCAACTCGGGTGTTTGACATATATTTTCTTTCCAATGAAGTATACATCATAGCCCTTGTTTTGTAGCTGAGATACAAAGAGCAAGTTCATCCCAAAACTAGGCACATCTAGCACATTGGTGGCCTGAAGCCGATCTCCTGCTTCAGTTTGAAAAACTATAGTACCTCTTCCAACAGGGGTACATTTTGCCTTATTCCCCATGGTGATCTTGAAGTTCATATGATCTTCTTGATAGCTCGAGAAACATTCTCGTATTTCCATCATATGTGCAGAAGCCCGGCTATCAATATACCAAACCTCTGAGGAAGCAGAGCTTGACAAGCAAGCAACTTCTTCTTCCAATCTGGAAGTCAACACAGAGATGTCACGATCCATTGTATCTTTCATGCTTACCTCTTTCTCAAGAGAACTGCGTGAAACCCGTTCGAGTTGCTGCTCCAGCAGCATCAAGATCGCGTTCCATTGCGGAATCTTCAACCCTGTTACCCAATCTCAGCTCTGATACCATGTGAAAATTTCAAATCTGAAATTCTACTGCAGCAACTGATTTATTTTTCCTACTTATTTTCCAACAAGTTATTTACAAAAACCCTTCGATAAACATCAAAATAAATTCTACTGTAGTTATCACATAATTTCATAGAGAAAAGAATGAAAATAAATATTAAAAAATCAATTTATTTGTCACGCTATTTTTGGACAATTGTCCTCGGATTAACACAATGCAAGAAAATCGGTGCAACAGATGAGGGTTTATTTATTAAGCTTCAGCAACAATCTCTTTACAAGGAATGACTGGCAGAATAACAAAAAAACTTTCACAAAAACACTTGAGATCATTTTCTCCAAACCTCTGGAGAAATTCTGACACCCAAGAGACTCTTTGGCCTCCACTGCGTCACCTCTGCGTGATCCTCTGCGCAGGGACTGCGTGAGGACTGCGTCCTCATCTATGTTGCCTCTCTGCGTTGTCCCTCTGCTGCTCTGCGTCCCTCTTCCTCGACCACTAACTGATGTTGATACCCTCTTCTTCCCTCGCTCTGCAACTCTCCCTCTGAAATCGAATTCTAAATTCTGAAGAATCGACTTCCCTCAGGTTATTGACTGTTTGCCCAGCTTCTCTTCAACTGACCCACAGGTCTTCATTTATACTTTTCCTGTTGATAAATCAACGGCCATGATCTAATCCTTAATCAAAGGTTAAGATTAAATTAGACTTGATCCTCGTCACTTAGAAGCTTCTCACCCTCATGTTAAATTAATTCACTTTAATTATCTAAATTCCCTAATTTTTAACTTAGGCTTCATTAAAATAATTAATTATTTGAATAACTTTCACTTTGAGTGGAATTTTTCCAAACGATTTCTAGGTCTTGGAGATCTCGTGTTCTAGCCCCTCCACAAAGTTTCGGAGCTAGAGCACACCTGATGCTACCCAAAAATCAACACAAACATCATCAAGTTTGGGTGGATGCTATGGTAGAGGAGTACAGCTCTATTATGACTAATGATGTCTTGGTAGTCGTACCCAGACCACAAGACAGATCAGTTGTAGGTTCTAGGTGGATCTACAAGATCAAATATGTTACAGATGGCAATGTAGAGAAGTATAAGGCCAAGTTCGTGGCTAAGGGATATGCTCAGAAGAAAGGGATAGACTACGAAGTAACCTTCGCCCATGTAGCCATATATACCTCTATCAGATCCATTAGATCCCTTCAACCCTGTAGCAAGCGAATTTGCCATAAGATTCTGACTTCTTGGTACAACCGACAATGTATATTCAAGAAACATTTTGAGAATTTCAAGTACATCATTTCTATATGCTCTCATCCTTGGATTCTTTTTCTGGTATTCCCCTTTTACCTATTTGATTACAAGCTCGGAGTCGCCATAAACAGAAATTCTCTTTGGACCTAACTTTTTCAGAATTTTGATGCCGATGATCAATGCCTCGTACTCGCTTCATTATTGGGACAATCAAAAGCCAACTTATAGGAACACAATCTCACATTTTTTGGAATTTTACCTGATTGATGAATTGGACTACAGATCCAGATTTCAATGCCTGCCCCATCTTTTCTTAAGGCACCGTCGAAATCCATGGTCCAAAGAAGATTCTCATCATCAAGAAGTTGGAATTATGCAATCTGATTTGTTTCTTCCTTTTGGGCCACTTTTTCAACCTGTTCAGTTCCTTTTTCTGATTTTTCTGATATCTGCTCTGAAGTATTAGGTTGATTGCCTTGTCCCTCATCCAAAACTCCTTGGACACTATTTGAAATTTCTGGAATTTCTTCAACTTCTATAATCTGACTATCTAAATCATCAAAACCACTATCATTAAACAAAATAAAGGACTCAAGGTCAGTATGTACATAATTGATAGGTGATTGTTTGGTTTCTCTTTATTGGGGATCATGTACTTCATTTTTGTCTCCCGGTACAACTTCCTTAGTTGCCCAAAAACCGGGATGGTGGCATAAGAGAAATCCAATTGCAGAGTACCTCTTAACTTTGCTCCCCATGACCTTGACAGCAGCATGCCATACCGTGGAGGTATATCAGCTACTACCACATCCATTAAGACATTTTTAGCAGGAATTTGCTCAAGTGAAACTAACAAGTCTTTTATAAGATCGAGACAACGTACTCTACCAGAATCAAAAGAGTAAAGATCATGGTAAGGTCGAGTTATGTCCAAGCCCAATTTTTCCATTATGGCCTTTGGCATCAGGTTATGAGAAGCTTTGGAATCAAGCATGGCATTATGAAGGATACACTGATGAACTCTCAAACTGAGATAAAATGGGGGGGCTTCACTATCTTCTAGTTGACCATCTATGGCTGGACCAAAAAGGAGCTCGGTTTGATCATCTTCAACATTAACCATATCTAATATAGGGTCTACTTTCAGCATTTTAGCAACATGAGATTTGTATTGGTTATTTTTCACAAGCTCGGTCAAGGGGATAGAAACTTTCAACTTAGAGATTTCATTTTCTAAGCTAAACAGATTGGATTGTTTATCTACCTCTTTTACAGCGGTGTCCCTCCTGTTGGGCTAGTCTTTTGTTGTAGATTCCTTCTTTTGGCCTTCTTTCTCTTTGTTTGGTATATTTGTATATGCTTGGTTGTTCTTGATCTGATTTGTAGTTGCAGGCTCTTTTCCCTTGTTTTGACTAGCTTGGGGATTTTGCTTGGGCTAAGTATCTTTTTGTTGAGTTGTCCTATTCTGGATAGGAGTGGTAGGAACATCTCGGTTTCTCAATGAATATCGCCTCTGTTGTGAGCTGAGAGAAATAAGATAACCACGTTGATAGTCATCGGACTAGACCTACGACTCATCATCATTTCCAAGCATGTAGTCCTCATCTTTTGGTAAGTCTGCTTTCTCAATGTATTCTTCATCCTTTGTCAGGAAAATAGGTTGTCCATCTTCTGTGAAGAAATGATTCTCTTCCACAATCTCTTCTTCCTCTTCAACCCCTTAAGCATAATTCTGCTGCAAAGGAGTGTGGAGCTGTTGTTGTGTTTGCTGCTCTGGAGCTCTTTGTTCCCTTTGTTTAATCCTCAACTGAGGTTGTTGCTGCTGACCTCGAATATTAGGATTTCAAACTGGTGTTTCTGCTTGCCTTTCAGTGATAGACATTCTATCCACCATTCTCTCCACAGTCCTGATCAGAGTATCCAATTTGGCATCAGAGGATGCGGATGGTTCTTCCTTGATTGTCACCTTTCATTCACCTTTGGTCTTTGATTTTCTAATTGTCAAATTTGCTTCGACACTAACTGCGTTTTTCTGCATCTCCTCAAGTGTTGCAGGACTTCTTTCTCGAAGTTGGTATGCCATATCCGAATCAAAAGCATCCGAATAGTGCAAGAGAGCCAAACCTGGAGGAGGCTTGATATCATTAGGGATTGAGTTATATACCCGGTTAAAGCAAGCAGTAAAATCCTGAACAGACTCATTAGGATTTCTTTTTAAGTTGTCATATTCAGAAAGAATCTGAAGTGGATTCTTTTTCACTTCCCATCTAGCTATAAATGCATCAGTTAATTGCTCTGGATTTCCTACGGAATTGGCAGTCAATGAACGGAACCATGTTTTTACATCCCCGAAGAAGCTTTGGGCAATGATTCTCATTTTTGCATCATCGGCATCAATCTCTTCTAAATCAATAAAATCAATGACTTTCACTAGGTGTTGTCTGGCACTAATCTCTGAGGTTTCATCAAAGAGAGGAAGTCTTTGACTATAGCCCTGTGGTAAGGGTGTAGGTTGACCAGGTAAAATTAGAGGTGCAAATCTCACCATGAACCCTGCTTAATGTGGTGCAGGAGTAACAATGGGAGGGGTAGACTGAGATGGAAATGAAGTAGAAGGAACGGAAGAAGAGTGAACAAAGGCACTTGTTGATACTGGATAATAGCTTTCTCAGATGTATATTGGAGCTGGTTAGCTAACTTTTCAAGTCCATCAAACTGACTCCAAACTTTCCTATCAAAATCTGACTCGGATTTGGATTGTTCAGATAATGTGCTATCTTCAAGCTTTAGGGAATCAAATACTATTTTAGATAATTATTTAACTTCAAGCAACCTCAAGGGATCAAACATTATTTCAGACAAGGAAGTTTTTGACTTTGATCTAAACAAAGATAATTCAAAATTCAAATCGAATGGAATATCTTCAAGTGAAAGTATTTTTGCAAGCAATGATGTAGACCTTACCAATGAAGATGGACACGCTTGAATCTCTAAGTGCTGAGATCTCTGCTTTGTAATGAGTTTCTTTGGATCTTCAACTTGAGAAGCTGGATGTCGATCAAGATTCGATCTTGTGTATCTTTTCGAAGCCAGAATGCTCTTTGTTTTCTGCACCTCGGCCCTCTGCAATTTTGAATCAACCTTCACGAACACTAGAGCCTATCACCCACAGGCCTAGAATTCGATGAAAAGTATTAGTAAACCCAGGGAAGATCTGTCACTTCGTTCCCCGACAACGGCGCCAGAATGTTAGCACTCTACCAATTCTCTGAAGGTTGAAAAGGAGACCAACAAAGGTAACCACGGACTACTTTGACCTAGTAGCTAGCCCTACCAGGCTGAGAGGGCTCTCTCAATGTGATCACAACCAAGAATTGACTGTGACATGAAGATATTAGGCTAGATATGATATGCTCAGGTAGGTTTTAAGAAATTTAGGGTTTGATGCTGGATCAGGGATGAAACCAAGTAGCTAGGTCTAGGGATCAAAGGGCTTAAAGGTGCAAAAATATAGAGCAAGGTAGAAATGAATTTATGATGGTTTTAGGGTTTTGTAGGTATAGTGACGAGTCTGAAAAGGTATAGGGATTTAATGAGCATGTTCATTCATGAATTCATTAAACTGGAAGGAGGAAACACAAAATGACATTTCCATATAAACAGAGCTAAATCAATATAATTCTACCTATAAACTATAAGGAAAGCCACTGAAGATACAAGATATGAAAGAGGAGCTATCTATCATTCAATAAAGACTATAACAGAGAAGATACATGATCATAAACTCACTGCACATGAATTCCTAGATAATAGTTGCAATTGCATCCTTTGATTTCTGAAAATAAGAGTGAAAGTACAAGCTACAAGACTACAATCCACTGATGTCCCACAAGTCAAATGACTCCGAAAATGATAGATATAGACCTATCAAATGACTTTGAAAATGATAGATATAGACCAAAACAACATCTCCCCTCTCTCAGGGGTCGAATCCATCAGTTGTGGAGCTGATTACATGATAAGCACAACAAAACCCTAATCTCTAGTGAAGGTTAACCAATTCACCTCATCATAGGAAAGTAGATACATTTGACCAAAATTACATTAGCAAGCATGTATCTACCCTAATTTACCATTTACAAGCTCAATTACATCTCATGACATCATCATTTCATCAATTACATCAGTAAAAAGTCAAACTAGGTTAAAATTTCAGTGAAAATTGCCTTATGGAGAAAGTGTAGCGAAATCAGGAGAAAGCATAGCGAGCTGGAAGAAAGCATAGCCAGCTCAGCAAAATTGACTTTTGGAGGCCTTCCAAGTGTCCAAATCAGGATCTGAAGGTACCATTCGAAATCTCTGGATGCCTGCTACATGATAGGCTCATCAGACACTGCAAAAGGTGGCTCCTAGCCCTCCAAATCTTCAATTTCCCAAGACTACTCAGAAAGCGTAGCGAAGGCTTCAAAAAACAGGGCAGAAAGATGATTTTTAGCATGTTTTGGGGCATTTTGACCCCCCAGAACTAGCAGACATGGCCCAACCGCTGACTCAGATTGATGTACTTGTCAAGAGGAATCCAAAAATGTTGAGTTTTCCTCCAGTGGACCCCCCCCAACAAAAGCGTAGCATGGCCCACACTACGCTTTTGCCAGTATGACTAGTTTTTCAAATTTCCAATTTTGACCAAAATTTCTCAAAAAACAAAATTTGCCCCAAAACTCCTCAAAATTGGTCCGGAGGTGCCTCATGAGGTATGTTATGCCACTAGGGAAGAATTAGCAAGAATCTCCAAGTTATCCTTCTCATTTTGACTTTTTAGGGTTTCCTTCAGTTTGGCTTGTAACTATCTGACTTTGACATTGAAAATTTGATTTCTTGCATCGCAGTGATCAGCCATGTGTTTATGTATCTTGTTATCCCTATTGGCCTTGTCAAGGAGATTCTCCAAGTGAATGTTGACTTTCTCAAGCCAAAACTCCCTGTTTTCATTAATTTCCATGGCTATCCTTTCTTCAAAACTCAGCTCTTCATCTGGTGGATTTTTCTCTCTTTCCTTCTGCAATTCTCTTTTGAGACCCATGGTCCTTGGTCTTTTCCTTGTCACCTTCTCTTCATGCTTCTCTAACTCTTCAGTGTAAATCACTGCTTTTCCCTTTACATCATGCATACTCGCCTCAAACTGAGTTTTCTCTAAAGACAACTCTTTTGCCTTCAACTGATGGTTTTCTTGCTCTAGGAAGGAAATGATGAAATTAGCCCTTGCCAAGTTGTCTTGGAATTCTTTGATCTGAGCATCTTTTTCCTTCATGATCCTCTCTAGGTTTTCATGCTCTTCACTAGCCTCCAATTCCACTAAGTCAAAATCATGCTCCTCATCATGCATTGATGTCTCATGCTATGAATGTAATCCTTGCTCTGTTGATGTGGGCTTGGCCCCTTCCTCAATCTGAGGAGAAAACACAAGCCTTTTGCCTCTCTGATATGTCTTAGACTCTTAGTGACCTCAATCTTCCTCCTCACTGAAATGATGCTAGGTGAGCCAACCTCCACATGTCTAGATGGTGTTGAAGGTGTTGATGGTGCTAATGGAGAGCTAAGGCTAGTAGGCTAGCTACTAGAAGACAAAAAGACATCTGCCTGCATGAAAGTTCCCCAAGTGATGTTCTTCTACTCAAGCTGGTGTAAACCCATGATCTTGATCAGAGCATGGTGGAAGAGGCTCCTTTCAAGACTACTCTGCTTATGCTAGATATTTTATGCCATCTTTGCTAAACTTTTGTAGAGGTAATAGGGAAAATTGATTGGGTTTACCCCTATGAAATGCATGAGATGTCTGACATGATACCCATACAGTCTAGAAAATCTTCCCTCACCCGTGAAGTACTTCATGATGATCTTCATGAGTGGTGTGTACTTCTCAAGGAGGTGCCCAATAGGAAAAATCTTCTTCATGTCTTGTTGATGATGTCTTCTGAGATAGGGTTGAAAGTTATGAAGGGCTAGATCTTGGTTCTTAAACCATTTTTCACCATGATTGGGCATGCATGTGGCCTCAGCTACTATATCAGTTGATATAGTGAAATTAACCCCTGCAATTGTTACTTGGTGCCTTTTGAGTTGAGTGGCAAACAACTTGGTCAATGCGGCATTGTATTTGACTATCTCAACTAGCTGATAAAAAGGAAGACACCCTACTGCTTGAAAACAATGCTTGGACAGTGGTGTAGATATCATTTCAAGAGTGGTTAAAGGCTTATGTCTTATAACCTAGCCTCCTTTGTTATAAGTTTTCTTCTCCTCCATTTGGTTGTTTGCGAGGGGAAAAATCCTAATATGACAAAACAAGGGAAGGGAGAAAAGGGATAAGATGAGTGAGTTAGGGAAGGGAGATGAGAGTGGGAAAATTTAGGGAGATGAGAAAGGGTCTTAGGGAACTTTAGGAAGTGAAATGGAGTGAAATGAGTGAGGGAATTGGGCTAGGAAATTTAAACATAGTCCTAGCTAGAAAAATTGCCCAAATTGGCAGAATTGGACTAAGGTGTAGGGTTTGGGGCTTAGGAAATAGGAACGAGGGAATGTGAAGGTTGTGGGGGATGATTTAGAGTGTGAGGAAGGTAAACAAGTCTAGGGGAGAGTGAATTTACCTTGCAAACTGTGAAAATATGGCTAGGCCACTAAAACGCAGCATGGAGGTCAATGAGAGGGTTTTCACACTAAAACCATGAAATTGAGCTGCAACGAGGGGTTTGTTGAGGTGATACTTACTTGTTCACTGATGCTAAACACTGTGATATCCTTCAGAAGCCTCCAGAACTTGGTTTTATGCCTCCAAGAGAGAAAATGCAGCCTTGGGAAGAAAGCGTAGCGTGGAGGGCAGAAAGCGCAGTGTGGATGCTTTGGCACCAGATCTTTGAGTGTAATTGACTTGATTTTGTTGAATTTGCACTTGATGATGGATGAGAGATATTCTTGAATTATATGAGTGAAAAAATGAGTTGAATTGGCCTTTTATAGCTTGTGGTGGTCAATTTTCTTCATGGTAGTGGGATGGCGCACTACATGTCCTTTTTCACTTTTCTTTGTAAACTTATAACTTTGACACTTTGTATGCAGCTTTTGGAACATGATGAACTTGTTACATATTAAAACATGAATTACATTTGAAATCAAACTTTATTGAACCAATTTACCTATTACCACTCCTCCAATTGTCGGATTTTATGCATGGAATGACAGATTTAGTGACCTTGAAACCCTAATGACCTAATGGAGACACTGAACTGAAATGAAATCATGATGATGATAACTAAAGTGATAATGATGACCTTTGAATGATGGTACACTCAACTGAATGATGACAAGGACCGACATGTAAATTTTTGAAAGGAGTGGAAATAGTCCTAGACCTACTACCCAGTGACCAAATTTTTACATGAAGACCTAATGAAATGACAAAAATTTCACTATGAGACCCTGACAAGACATGATAAGAGCCCATTTGATCACTGGTGATAGCTTGTATAGACTGACACTAACAGATAGCACCTTGGCCTGCTCTAGGTAGGCTGAAATGATCTCTCTTTCCCTACTCAGAAATTTTGTTCCTCCACTGCTCTGCGTGGCTCCTCCTCTACGTTGTCCTGTTGGAAATGTTGCTGCTGACTAGAAAGGGTTGTTCTGCTGCTTAGAAAAATCTAAAACTCGGACACCGGACTCTCCTCCAAAAACCCAGAATAACCTGCGAAGGAAATCCGAAAAGGCTAACCCCGGAAAATCCCCCCCCCCCCCTTGGGATGACTACGCACTTCTGGTGGGTACGCCAGTCTCTAAGATGAAATGCTGGAAATAATGGCCTCCAACTACCCAAGGAACTCTGCTATGGAAGGGTCGATCCCTTCACAAGCCTCTAGACTGAAATCTCTCAAGCTTCCTCCTCTGTCGGAGTAGCTCTCCTCCTTGACTGCGTAATCCTCTCAGTGACTGCGCTGCCCTGGGATGGACTATATAATCCTGATGGTTGAATCGATGGTGCTGCTCTCAAAAACTAAAGGTAGGACTCCTCTCCTGGGCGGGCACTCGAAATCCCCCGAGGACGAGGTTGGGATCTCCGCTTGGAGACACCCGTGTGCTAAACAGCACTTGCAGACTCAGCTAAACAGCGTAAGCGTGCTCTAGTCTTGAAAAACAGAAATTTTGTAGATGTATGAATGAATGAGAATGGATGCCTTCATCCCCTTTTTAGGCTAACGTTCCCTTGGGCCCACTAGTTCTGCGTTGTCTTCTTGACCACTGGAGTGGCAACTAATGATTATATGAAGACTCCATCCCAAGGATGAACCAACGAACACTTAAACCATCAGATATCATCAGTTCAACATAGTTTTTAAACTCTACTTCTACTTCTTATCATTTTCTCTTTTAACCAGATTCCACACCCTACGGGGAATTGTAATAAGTGATGTTAGTAATGATGAATTTGAGTCAGTATTGGATCTGTAACAGGCCTAGGTAGCTTGGGACCTTGTCAACAAGTGAGTATTACTCTGGGAGGTTTTTTTCACTCGGTTAATTATCATCTCCCTATCAAGATTTAATAATTAATTGGGTTTTTTCCTCCAATTTTACCACAAAGCCGAGGTACGGCTTGATGGTGAGGCCTTGGGTGAGTCCCATAGTTTAAAAAATGGTCGGCCCAGCTCGGAATCGGCCGAGTTGACCGAGTCAGACCCCCAGTTGGTCTGACTTGGTGGAAAAACCGGTCTAGAGGCCGGTTTGTGATCAAGTCGGCCAAGCCGTACACCGACTCGGTCACAAACCGACTGGCTCGGCTGAGCCCGAGCTAAACCAGCCGAGCCACTCCAAGTCGGCCGCGGGCCCCTCTAAAGGTAAAAAACAAACTTCAAATTGTTGTTTTTGTTGTTGTTAGGGTTTTGTGCAAGGCTCTAACCCCTCCCCATCCTATTTAAGCTACCCAACCCCTCTCATTACCTCACATCTATCTCATTGAATTTGAGTGAGCGTTTGTGAGGAATTTGTGAAGAGTTGTGGAGTTGGTTTTGGAGCAGCTTTGAGGAATCTTTTGGGCAAGCTTTGGAGCAGCAGTGAGGAGCTTATTGGGCAAGCTTTGGAGCAGCATTGAGGAGTTGGTTTGTTGGCGCTGTATTGAGGAGGCTAGAGCATAGAGGTATTGTTTTTTCTCTTCTAAAATCTACCTTTGCTTGTTTTATTTTTTTTGCAAATCTGAAAATGGTAAACATAGTTTTTGGTGAAAGAAATGAACATAGAATGAATAGTCTTTTTTTGTTTTCATTTTCAGATTTAAACCTTTTCTTTCCAAGTCAAAAACTCAGTCCAAAATGGCCCCTAGAGTGAAAGATGCTGCTTGGGCATATGCTGAAATGGTTGATGATCAAATGCATTGCAAATTTTGTAAGAGAAAAATTAAGGGGGGTGGAGGGGGCATTCATAGACTAAAACTACATTTGGCTGGTCTTAGAGGCCAAATTACTCCATGTGAAGCAGAAAACATTGGGGAAATTAGGAAGGAGTTCAAAGAGAAATTTCAAAAGTTTGAGGAAGACAAAGTTAGGCAAAAAGAAATAGAGGCTGAAATTGGGAGGAAGAGAAATATACAATACATGATGGCTGCCAACCCAACTTTTGATTATGAGGGTTATTCATCTATCCCTTGCACTAATGCATCAGACTCCTTTCGCTATGTTCCTCCCTCTATGGAGTCTATTTCTGAAAAGGGTAAGGGTGCAATGAGAAATTAGGGGTACTATCAAAAGTTTTTCCATACCCTCTTCTCCTTCTGATAGTGCACATGGTCCTAGTCCTCCAAGTAAAGGTCAAGAACAGCCCACTTTAGATGGTCATTGGAAAAAAGAATTGAAAGACGTTGCTTGTGATTACATTGCTAGATGGTGGTATGATGTTGATATTCCCTTCAATGCTACTCATTCACCATATTATGAACCTATGTTTGATGCCATATATGCTACTGGAAAGGGCTTCAAAGGCCCTACTATGCATGAGTTAAGAGGATCCCTTTTGCAAAAAGAGATTGTGTCCATTGATGATTATTTGAAAGATTTCAAAAACTCATGGGCACATACAGGATGTACCATCATGTCAGATGGATGGACTGATCAGAGGAACCTTACCATCATAAACTTTCTTGTCTTTTGCCCACGGGGAACCATGTTTCTAAAATCAATTGATGCATCTGATAGGGTGAAAGATGGACACTTGTTGTTTCAGCTTTTGGATGAAGTTGTTGAAGAGGTGGGGGTGGCAAATGTTGTTCAAATCATCACAAATAATGCCTCTAACTATGTTCTTGCTGGTAAATTGTTAGAGGAAAACACCCAACCATCTTTTGGACCCCGTGTGTTGCACATTGCATAGACCTCATGCTTGAGGATATTGGCAAAATAGACTGGATCAAGAACACTATAGAGCATGCCAAAAGCATCACAAAATATATTTACAATCACTCATGGATTCTGAATCTAATGAGGAAACACACAGGGGGCAAGGAAATTATTAGGCCTGCCATCACTAGATTTGCAACACATTTTTTGACATTGCAATCTATGCTTGCCCAACATAGAAACTTCCAAAAGTTGTTTTCTAATGAAGAATGGAATGAATGTCAGTGGGCTCGCAAACAAAATGGCAAAGATGTGAAAAATAAAGTTAATGAAGAAATATTTTGGAAAAAGGCAGCAGAGATTGTGAAACTTGTTGAGCCACTGGTTAAGGTGTTGCGGTTGGTGGATGGGGAAAGATTGGCTATGGGCTTCATTTATGAGGCTATGGATCAAGGAAAGGAGCAAATAAGGGCAGCATACAAGGACGGAGTGGGTAAGTATGGGCCCATTTGGGCAATCATTGATCAAAAATAGAACAATCAACTCCATCGCCCTATACATGCAACTGGGTATTTTCTGAACCCAAGGTATCATTATAAAGCTCAGGAAGCAAGAGCTTTGATTGGGGAGGTTAGAGATGGATTATTGATTGACTGCATTGATCGCATGATCTCTCGTTGTCGACAGATTGTCCGTAGGGACAACAACGCTCAAATCTGGATGGGACTTATCCCCAATCTCTCTATTTAAGTTGTCTCCTTGCAAGCTAAAGGAGGTAGACCCTCTTAGAAATGAAGAGGAAGAATTCAGGAGACACAGCTAAAACACCAAATACTTGATAAAATTAACGAGATTTGACAGATTGATTATGTTAAAACTAGTGCCTTATGGAGTCAAACAAGATCCCATTATGCAATTAAAGGTAAGTATTGGATGTATAACTGCTGCTAAATGACCACAATAATATTCAATAGAAAGTGCCACGATCATTCATTAAGATACTTGAGCCAATCAACAAAGCTTATCATAAGACGATCATTAAGATAAAAATGTCCAATGCTTGAAGAATTTCTGAAATTATGATATTTCAATATAACCCAGTTCAAAAATTAAAATGATCTACAGTCAAACTTTAGATAGAAAAAATTTAGCGCATTTGACTATAGAAAATTTGAATTTTTTTTTAATATTTTTGTATTTTCTAGATTTTTTAGAATTTTTGAAATTTTTATTTTTTTTATGAATCAAAAATCTAAATCTAAGTTAAAACTTAAATCTAAATTAAACCTAAAAATAAAAAGAAATCTTAAAATTAAAACTAAATTTAAAAAAAAAAAAACAAATTAAATTTTAAAATCTAAAAAAACTAAACTAAATCAAAATTAAAATTACAACCTACGCTAAGACTTAAACTAATCAAAATAAAACAAAAAAATCGAATTTTAAAACGAAACTAAAACCTACGCTACCCTATTAAATCGAAAAGCTAAAATCAAACTAACACTATTACTAAACAAAACTACATTAAAACATTACAAAAAAAATTAGATCTATGCTAAAGAAAATGAAACCAAACTAAATTTAAAACCTAACCCCTAACTCTACGACTACGATAACACAACTAAATTTAAAACTAAGCTAAAAATTATAATCTACGGGCTACCAAACGTATATACATTAAAATGAATTCGATTTTTCTAAAAATTTAACGCGATTTGTGTTTGCAGGTCAGAGCTTAGTCGTTGACGGCAGGATAAATGGGGACGGTCGAGCTGAAGGAGCAGGCTTGGAAGAAGAGAGAGGGTCCAGTGAGAAGGATGAACAGTTGGACGGCAGGAGTGATGGACGAATCTGCAGGGTTGTAGGAGAGGGCGAAACGAACAGACATTGGATGGCAAAGTAAATTGAGAAAGTCGATGGCTTGTAGAGGCGTGAGGGAGACGGATTGAATGAAGGAGATGGAGCAGCGAAAAAAATGAGGATGAGGGCACACAGATTTGGACAACAAGGGGGATACGGTTGTGGTAAGATGGAAAGGCTCGACAACAAATAAACAAAGTCACCGGCCAGGGAAAAACTTGACACCGTTTAAGTTTGAAAGCAGCATGGAAGGGGAGAGCTGAGATGCAGAAGTAGCATGAGGAAGGCAGATAAATGTGTTGACAGGGACAGTGAGGCAGCAGACAGCGAAAACAGAATAATTTTGATTAAACCCAGTACACAGATTTCGCCAAGATAAATTAAAATTTCTCCCGTCAAACGCAAATTTAAATGCTTTCTTAATCATATAACGTTCAGGCTTGTCCCCAAAATCGATTTTGAGGCCAGATTTGGCCCTCAGGGGCTGGATTTGGCTTAGATCTTTAACAAATTTCCGAGTAAAACCTCGCAACCTGCAAAACTAGTCAAATCTGGAAAATATACACACCCTAAAATTATTAAACCCTTACAATTTTAAAAAAATTACAAATTTACAAACTAGTCTACAAATCTGAGGCCCTCATGGCCAGATTTGAATCCATTTTAGCACAGTTTTAGGAGAGTTAAAATTTTAAAGAGAGGCACAAGCCCTAGAAAACCCTGCAAACCCACCAATTTCGTAAGATAGATTTGGAGTTTAACAAATAATGAGCTTTTCAGATTTATGTTATATGAGAGTCGACTGGTCCAACAAAAGACTTCCCCAGACGCTCAATCTAAAAAAAAATTCCCTGCACACTTAGATCTGAACCTTAGATCGATAGAGATTTAAGAAACTAACATGAGATCCTTCAGAAAAATCAAAATGTCATTTTATGAATCCAGAAAACTGCACAAGATACTTGTATGCAGATTAATCCATGAAGGTCATCAACCATAAAAATTCCAAACAAAGTAGCAGAGTTTAGAGACAATTCACCACATAGATCCAAGAAGGAACATCAAAATTTGTAACCCCAAAGTCTTTATGCTTTATTCATCAAAGAAAATTCACAAGAGCTTCCAAGACAAGTGCACGATTCTAAGAGCGGATGACTCAAGACTGACAAAGACCTCTTAATTTATAGAACAAAATCCCCAATGGCTAGTTTGGTTGATTCACGTCAAAATAATCTCGACCGTCGATAAAATTTGATCATCTTTTAATCTGGACGATCGAAATTATAATTTTGAGGAAAAAACGAATTTATGATTTAAATCCATTTTAATTAACTCAAAAATACTATTTTTGAGTTAATTACCCCAAAATTTTGACTTTGACTTAACCACCAAGGCCCAAAGGTCCAAAATTTCTTAAAATTCTCAATATTCCCTTGGCCTGGGGCTTTCAAAATCATTTTCCAAGGACCCACAAATTTTGCCTTTAAAGATTTAATCCTAACTTAGAACCCTAAATTAATTAAATTTCTGGTTTAAGATTTTATTAATTAATTGACCAGAAAATTTAATTAATTGACTGAGAGGGGATTATAATTATTTTTCCAACCCTCTTTTACATGAGATAATACATTTACATACATGAAGGGAGAATACCCATTCGTATAGACCCTCAAATAAATACCCAATTCTGCGACTCAAAATATGATCTAGTAGACCAAGTAGCTCAAACTACTTTTACAAGGACTCAATAGAAAACACTAGGACTCACTTAGCATGCTGATGACAAAATCCACCCTAGCTTTGGGGTGAGGCTGGAGGGAAAAACTCTGTCGATCACTTACGTGAATCAGTGAGACAAAAAACCTCCTAGGATGGAAATCATCAACAACATACTAGGCTTACCTAGGTTGTTACATACATGGACGGTCTTACTTAGATCATTTACATCATAACATGCAGAATGGGTTTACATCATTATAAAAAACTGTCGACCATCGATGAAATCTGGATGACACGAGCCTCGAACATGATAAGTCCCATTTGAAAAAATGGGGGTGTACTGCTATGGGGTCGTTGACAAAGTGTGGTCAACATCTGGCTCTACTTGGGGACACATTGCTTCATTGAAGGAATGTGAGAATCCAGAATCTGCATCCAAGCAACACACAAAATTACATAAGTAGTGTCCATCCAAATATCATCATATAACATTAAGCACATGAAAAATAGAAGCTCTTATATCATTTATTATTCTACTTAACATGAAAAGTAAATCTACTCTAACTGCAAAATGAAATGTTGAAATAACAAGGTGTAAGGTTAGAGATACAATACAAAGGATGCCCTGTGGCATCAGATGTGCTCAATATAGTGCATGTTGAGCATTTGCCTACTTTCAAGCAAGTCTGTGGGTTGCTTTTCAGATGTGCCATATCCAATCTTGCATAATGTAGGACTCTGTCTTATCCGAATGTCAAGCTGCTCTCGACCATCAGACGAATCAAACCACTTACTTCTTTCTTTCTCACCAGTCTTCTTCTCGGGCGGGTTGATCCATTCTAAAAACCTCTCCCGCCCGCCGGAGGCCCTAAGGCCTACTGGCCGCCAGCCAGGCTCCGGCGCTCTCGCGTGCACGGTCGCGGGACCCGCCTCGCCCGCCAGAGCTCCCCGAGGCCGCACGGGTCAGCTCTTTTGCAGGGTTAATACCCGGCTGCCTCTCCGCCGCCACGGGCGCGGCTTACGGTACTCTATGCATTTTTTTTTTTTAAATTTTTTTTTTAAATTTTTTTTTTAATTTTTTTTATATAATATAATTAATAAATAATTATTAAAACATTATTTAATAAAAAAAAATTGTTAAAAATATCAAAATATAACAAATATATTAAAAAAAAAACACAATTTATTAAATAACAATTATGTTTTGTTTTTAAACATTATATAATTAAAAGAAAAAACAATACAATATAATAAATAAAAAAACATTTGTTTTAATATAACAATACAATAAATTAAAAAAAAAAACTATATAACAATACAATTAAAAAAATAAAAAAATATATGATATATAACAAAACAATAAAGAAAAAATAAATTGAAGATTTAAAATTAAAAAGAATTAAACTAAGATTTAAAATTTAAAAAAAAAAATAGAATATAAAATCAAAAAATTCTCAAATAAAAACAAAAAAAAACATTTTAAATAATGAAACCACTGATATATTTATGATTAAAAAATAAAAATAAAAAATGTTATAATATTACTATTTTTTTTTTATGTGCATGGTCGTTTTATGGATTTTTCTGTCTAGATGAATCTATAAGTCTTAAAAAAGAAAAAAAATCTAAATTTTTATCCTTAAAACCCTAAAAAATTTAGTTCTTTTTGCATTTTCTTCACTAAAAAAATATAAAAAATTTATGGTTTTTGAACTTAAAAACCTTAAAAAAGTAGTTTTTGGACACAAAAAACTATAGAAAAACATATTTTCCCCAAAATCGTCTTTAAATTGACAGAATAGAAGGAAAACTAACCTTTGAAATGCAAAAAACTGCTGTCACCAATGCCAACACAACGCCTCCACAAAATTACGAATAGCAACACAATGCCTCCAATGCCAATGCAATGCCTTCACGAAGTTACCAATGCTAATGCAACACCTCCACAAAATTACCAATAGCAACACAACGCCTCCAATGCCAATGCAATGCCTCCACGAAGTTACCAATGCCAACGCAACACCTCCAGAAATTTGCTCTAACAAATTCCAGAAAACTTGATGTGATGTGATGAATAGAAACAATCATTCTTATTATATAGCGAATATTCTCTGATTGGTTTAATGTTTAACGAATGTGGGATTAAAATTTCAAATTTAAAATATTTACATTTAGTTTATTATAGTTCATACTATAGTCAAAATACTTATTATTTGCATGTAGTTATCATAGTTAATATTTTATTTAATATTTACATGCACTGAATGTTGAATAATTCAAATATGATCTCAGATTAAAAATTAAAATATGAAATACTTACATGTAGTTAATTATAGTTAATATTATAGATAAAATAGTTAATATTTGCATTTAGTTATCATAGTTAATATTTACATGTACTCAATGTTTAAAATCATGGAATTAAATTTTAAAATCTAAAATATTTACATGTAGTTAATTATAGTTAATATTATAGTTTAAATAGTTAATATTTACATGTTGTTATTTTTGTAAATATTTACATGTAGTCAATCTTAAATCATTCAAATAAGAAAATTATTTTAGTTTCGAAGGCATGCATGAAAGGAATATTTTGTGGATATTTTGAATAGAAAGTATGGTGAAATATTTGAAGACCAACAATTTATTAATAAATTTTGAAATATATTTTAGATGAATATAACGTAAGTTTAAAATTTAAAATTTAAAATATTTACATGTAGTTATTATAGTTAAATTAGTTAATATTTGCATGTAGGTATTATAGTAATATTATAGTTAATACTTACATCTAGTCAATGTTAAATCATTGAAATAAAAACATTATTTTAGTTTGGAAGGCATCCATGATAGAAATATTTTGTGGATATTTTGAATATAAATATTGGTAAAATATTTCAACACAAACAGTTTATTAAAAAAATGTTAAATACATTTTTTGACTAATATTTGTACCAAATATTTGAAATGAAAATTTTGGAGGGAAAGTTTTTCGCGAAATTTTTTGGGGGGGAATTTTGGAGCGAATTTTTTTGGAGGGAAAATTTGGAGGGAAATTTTCAGTCTTTAAGCTATATATTGTAAGTGGGAGAGGAATTTGTATCATTCAACCTATTATTGTTGAAAGCCATGGTTTCTTCTAATAGCGAAGTTTTTCTTTGTACAACATCAACATCTTCGTCACGCAACAACTCTATTCAGAGTGATGAATATAACGGGAGTTCGTTCACCATGAATAGAGAGTCAAAAAATCGACTTGGTCGTAATCCTAAAGATGATGAGAACAAAATTGATGAGGCGTAGCAAAATGAAATTTCTGTAAATCGAGCGCCAATTATACCACTTACTCTTAATCCTAAGGATTATGAAAGCAACAGTGATGAAGGGCATGATGAAGAATTTCCAGAGTCAAAAGTTTCACTTTGTCCTAATCCCAAGGATTATGAGGACACCATTGATGAAGAGGGAGATGAAGAATATCCACTTCAGCTTAATCCTAAGGATTATGCAAGAACAACAAATGAAGAGGGGAATGAAGAATCTGTAGAGTCAAAATATCCACTTTGTCCTAATCCTGAGGAGTATGCCAGCACCACTGATGAAAAGGGGGATGTAAAATTTCCAGAGTCAAAATATCAAATTCGTCCTAATCGTAAGGATTATGCGAGCACCACTGATGAAGAGGGGAATGATAATGTTTCATAGTCAAAACATCCACTTCGTCCCAATCCTAAGGATTATGCCAGCACCACTGATGAAGAGGGAAATGAAAAATTTACAGCGTCAAAATATCCACTCCATCCTAATCCTAAGGATTATGCAAGCACCACTGATGAAGAGGGGGACAAAAAAATTCCAGAGTCAAAATTTCCACTTCGTCTTAATCCTAAGGATTATGTCAGCACCACAGATGAAGAGGGGAATGAAGAATTTGCAGAGTCAAAATATGCACTTTGTCCTAATCCTAAGGATTATGTCAGCACCATTGAGGAAGAGGGGAATGAAGAATTTGCAGCGTCAAAATATCCACTTCGTCCTAATCCTAAGGATTATGCCAGCACCACTGATGAAGACGGGGATGAATTTCCAAAGCTAAAATTTTCACTTCATCATAATCATAACGATTATAATTTAACCACTGATGAAGGGGGGGATGAAGAATTTCCAATAAATATAGATTCAAGGCATTCACTTATTCCTAATCCTAAGGATTATGAGAGCTTCAGTGAGGAAGGGGAGGGGCAAGATGAAGAAATTCTAGTGAATACAAATTCAAAGCTTCCACTTATGCCTAATCCCAAGGATTATGAGAGCACCACTGAGGAAGGGGAGGATGAAGAGTTTCTTGCAAATGATAATTTTAGAGGCACAGATCTGAATATTACATTTTCTCCAAGTGACCATTTCAAAGACACTCATGGTGATGAAGAATTGAATCCTCCCAGGGAAGAATTTGAAAGCATGGGTCAAGATGGTGAAGAATTTCTTTTGAGTCAGGGTTACAAAAGTGTCGATGATTCTTGTGAAATGTTTTCTTTAACTGATGATGGTAAAGAAATTTTTCCACGCAATGATGTTGATGAATTTCTTAACTATGTTGAGGATGATGATAGTGGGGATAATATTCCTCCTAATGGTGATGAAACTACTTTTACAAAGGATGATGGAATGATGAAGTCGTTGCAAGCAAATATTGCAACTAGGAGTAGGAGTAGACCTTTTCATATCAATCCAAAGCATTCCAGTTATACAAGGGCGAGGACAAAATATCTCACGACAAGAAGTTTTGTCATTCATTTGATTTCAAGTGAATGTTGTCGAAGGGATTGCTTGAAAAATATGGATTTCAACTTTGTTTTGGAGAAAAGGAAAACATATATGTCAATGAATAAAAGCATGAAAAATTCATATTTAGTGGGTTGCATGCAATCTACACTAGCAGGTTATGATTATCATATTGGGAATGTATTGCTTTGCAGAAAGGCGTTCAAAATGTTGCATTCAATTGGTAATTGTCGTTTGTCAAGAATCCAAGATAGATTGGAAAGGGATCCCACATATTATTCAGAAGCACGTTATAAACGGGAGGTGGGGCCGTTTGCAAATACTGCTAAGACATGGATGAAAGACTTCTTTTCAAATCATGGAGAGTGTATGCCAAATAAAGACACAATACATATTCCAAATAATTTCTCGAGACGAGAAATATTCATGTTATACAAAGATTATGCAGAAGTTGTTGAAGGAATTGGTAATTTTATTACATATTCTTATTTTACAAAGATATGGAAAACTGAATTCAACAATGTTCGTATTCCTAAGAAGACAAGTATGGGGATTTGCAGCAAATGTGCTTCTCTTAAAGCAAAAAGAGATAAATTTCAAGGGGCAGAAAGAGGTATGTGTTCAAAACATTGTTTTTTAAAATTTGATACTTATCAACTATGAAAATATATTTATTCATATGTTTCTTTTATTTTATGTACAGATTCCGTTGTCAAAGAACTTCAAGACCATCGCAATCAACAAACAAATGAAAGACAAAAGTTGTATAAACATCGAAAGAAGTGTTATGATCATCCAAATAAATATCTGGGATTGATAATTGATGGTATGGACCAAAAGAAAACACTTCTTCACTTGGTTGGTTGTATGGTATTTAATGAGAATATGTTTCCATGAGTTTTCTTCACAACTCCAAATATTCACAATGATGCAAATCTGACCATAACGATAATCCATGATGTGGTTACTCATTGGTCTGGGATTCTTCCTGAAGTTTTGTATTTACAATTAGACAACACAAGTCGTGAGAACAAAAATCAAGTTCTTTTGGGTATCTAAACATGCTCGTTGAATTGGGGATTTTTAAAAAGATAAAGGTTGGTTTCCTTCTTGTTGGGCATACTCATGATCATATTGATCAAATGTTCAGTCGTTTTTCAGTAACATTGAGGAGGAAAGGTGTTGGGAGCCTGCCATAATTAATTGAATGTATTAAGAAATCGTACATTCCAGAGCCTGTTTTTCATGTGTTGGAAGAAACTATTGACATGCGAAGGTTTATTTTTGGATCGCATGGTGAGGAGAAATGCATTGAAAAACTTAACGACATTAGCTTCCAACATCAATTTCGTATCAAAAAAATTGATGGGATAACACTTATATGGGGCAAGAAGTATTCAACTATTGAAGAATGGGGACCATCATTAGGTTTAGCATTTTTGAAGTTCATTCCAGAGCATCCAATGTTTTCATCAAAGATATTGTTATTACAGTCAGTTTCCGAACTCCATAATGCACGAAGGCAAAAGAGAGAGATAAATTATTTTGAATGTCTAGAGGAAATTAAAAGATGTATTAGAGATACATATGAATACTTCGATGTTGCTGATTCAGTTTGGTGGGAGTCTTTTTTCAGTAATCAAAGTGATATGATTTCAAGATCAATAAATGGGAATACGCTTTTGAAGACTCCTTTTTTTTTGCCACAAAATATGCCAAATGAACATGAACATCAGGAAACACACAATGTTGAACAACAACAGCCTCAAGCTATCATTAATTCCCCACTGGTAGAGGAAAGAGAAATCTATATTGGTTCTAGAAGATCACGTGCACAACGTGAAGCCATGGAAGACCTTTACAGGGGTTCTGTGCAGGATCTTAAGGAGGGTTGCATGATAGCAGTGTTAGCAGATGAGGATCCACTTGGCTATCCATTCTGGATTGCCAAGGTTATAAAGGTCATTAATGAAAATGAAGAGATTACAGCTATTGATGTACATTGGTATGCCACAAGTACCCACCCTTTCAATGGTGTGTACAAGCCAAAGATGGTAGTGGAAAAAAGAATTGGCAGAAAGAGAAAAAGAAAGGGCACAAATATAAATCGTCGCCACACAAATGTCTTAAAATTGGAGGATGTTGACATGCTTGTGTATGACTTCAATTTGACAAAGAGAGGAACTCTTCGGTTGCAGACCATAAATATTTTGAAGAAATTGCTACCAGAACAATTACTGTTGAAATGGGACTCTGCAGAATGTAGACGTAGATCTATAAGACTTTTGAACTCTGAAATGGTGGGCATGCATGTTGACTCAAATGGAGCACTAGTTGATGAAAGAGAAGAATATGGATCATCTTCATCTGCATCGAGCCATTCATCTGAAGATGTAGGTTATGATGGTGTGCCAGAACCTATGGTTGATTTTGAATAACTATCTAAGACACTTTTATGTAATTGATGTTTGCATGGTAACTTGAAATAAAATTTTTGACTTCCATCTCATTTTTCATGAAGTTATGAGACATTTCTATGTTTGTTGGATTATATGTTTTAATTATGAAGAATTCATCTCTTTAGAATATCGATAATGCAACAATGAATTACAAAAATAATTTATGTTATATTCAATGTACCAATGTTGATATTTTAATTATAAGTAAAATAGAAAATAGAAACTAATGTTGAATTTTTAGATTATGCAGTGATATTACCATGATATTATGTATTGTTACCATTTGGTATAAGATACTTTTAAATTTTTTAATAATTATATGCATCATTGAAAGGGAACACTTTGTTTTGATGCTTGATTTTTAGGTTTTGGTTGAAATTAGATTTAAATTTGTCTTATGTTAAGATTTGAAAAAAGATAAGTTTTTATCCTTTAAAATTAAAATTACTCTTACTTGTTTCTGTTCAATGAT
This sequence comes from Pinus albicaulis, assembly GCA_034641835.2. Taxonomy (NCBI): domain Eukaryota; kingdom Viridiplantae; phylum Streptophyta; class Pinopsida; order Pinales; family Pinaceae; genus Pinus; species Pinus albicaulis. The sequence continues at coordinate 678,963,434 of CM076580.1, read as the reverse complement.
AATTTTTTCATTTACTTGTTCATTTTTTTAAATTGTTTAAGTCTTATAATTTCTCCATAATTTCATTGTTCAAGTATGTTGAAAACTTAAGATTGAAAAACTTTAGATTTACAACTTGTCATTAAGGTTTTTATGCACTACCAAATTTTATCTTTAATGTTATGGTTGACAATAATTACAATTTTGGGGTTGTTTAGAGTCAAGATATTTTATGTTTAACAACATGGATGAAAATTGATCGAAATGATAAGCCCTTCAGACATATATTTGTTTATCTTTAACATTATCTATCAAAAATGTTAGAAATTTACGATTTTAAAAAATGTCCTAATATGTTGTTTTTAATTCCATTGTTACAAGTGGGCCAAAATTACACAATAAATTTTTTTGTTATTCCAAAGATCAATCGGTGTCAATCGGTTTTGTTTTGAGGGTGTCTTTCAATCCTTTTTTCAACAAACAATTTTGTTTTTAGCATAATTTTATAAAATGTTGAAATTTGATCTTAAAAAAAAACCATGCTCGAAGACACATTTTGTTTTGGGGTGTTTTTCATGTTTTTTGAGACTTTGGACTAGAGTCTCCCGTTTGAGGTCAAACACTATTTCATCTGTGAATAAGAAACTATGATCATCATGCTACTAACATCTGTTTCCTTCCAATGAGATTCTCCTCCGTATCCAATCTCATCTCTCGCATTCTGCTGGTGTAATATTCCTAATTAGCACCACTAATTGGAATATTTGATTTTTGTATAGTTTTGCCGACTATAGTTAATTAATAAATACAAGTGAGAAAAGGGGTCTAACTCACTTAAATAAAATAAAGTGTTTCCCTAGTAGAGGCAACGTTGTAACTTAAGGAGGAGCCTTGGGGGTCCACACCACACATGAGAGGAGGCTCACGTAGCCTCTAGAAGCAACTGCGCAGGCATAGGAGGAGCTTATGGAGAGAGGGGACGCAGTTAGGGTTTTGAGGGGAGCTAGCACTATAAAAGGTGGGAGTTTCACCTCATTTGGGATTATTGATATTGTTGATGATATTGAGCTAGAATTCTGTCTACTTGAGCACGCTGGCTGTTTAGTCGGTCTGCAGCACTGTTTAGTGCGACTGAGTGTCTCCGGTCGGAGATCTCACCCTTGGCCCCGGGGGACTTCGAGTGCCTGCTTGGGCAAGGTTTTTCTTCAGTCTTTAGCAGGAGATTTGCAGGTGTTTTGTTGGGAGTTTTGCTGAGGAGCTGAGCTTCATTGGGTGACTGCGCAGTCCTTGGAGGGAGGACGCAGTTTGAGTTGGAGCTGTTCAGTGGTAGAGTTTTCTGCAGGAGATTCAGGCCTATTCCGGTGTGGAGGTTCAACGTTTATCATTTGGTGAGTTTCCTGAGGAGTTGTGGCCCCATTTCAGTCTATTTCAGTTGGTGTCTGCGCTGGGCCTGGAGGGACAGCGTTTTTCTAGGAGGAGGGTTTCTGGGGTGATTTTCGGAGGTGGTCCATTTTGTATATGGTTTCTGGGTTTTGTCCGGGGTGGTGAGTTCAGGTGGTCTGCCGATTTTCAGCTCATTTTGGCAAGGGGATCAGCCCCTAGCTTCAGTTCATTCCCGCAGCAGCAGTTTACGGCAGTTCCTTCCAGTAGCTGGGATGCAGTTTCTTGTAGCAGCCATTTCCCGTTTTTCTGAGAGGGTTCTTCACTTGCCTTGAGCAAGGATAGGTGCATTTATTCTGATTATCCATTGTATCTCATTATATTCTCAGATTAATAAAATGGCTTAGCATTTCCGGCATTTTTATGTGTATTTGCTTTATGTTCTATTTTCGGCATTTCCTATATTGTCGTATGCTTGTATTGCTGTCTATTTCCCTTTCGGAATATTACAGTGGTATCAGAGCATAGTTCTGGCTCAGCCTGTGGTCTATGACATCGGGAAAGAGATCGTACAGAGGTTTTCTGGAATTTTGGAGCACTAGCAGTTGCAGTACCAAAAACGAAATTGGAAAAAGGGCCAAAATATAAAGGGTCAAATTTTGAAGGTTGGAATTAGAAGAAAATTTTTCTGGGTTTTTCTGGGTTTTGGGCAAGGATCACCTTCCCAAATTCCTGGAATTTTCTGAGTAGTTTTCAGTGGGTAAATCGGAGGTCGAAGTTAAGCAGCAGTATGGTTTTGCAGCAGCCGTGCAGTTTCTGAGGAGCCTGTAGACACATAGCAGAGAGAGCCAATGGCAGGTGATGATGCTGAGAGGAGATTTATAGAGGCGCTCCTCCAACACATGCAGGATGTGTCACAGAGACTCACTGCGCTAGAGGTTAGGCAGCGGGAAACCCCAAGGGGTTTTCAGATTGGTGAGGGATCAGGCACATCCCACCATTTGCCGGAGCATGATGCCACTCAACATATGGCATCACATACACCCACACGTCCTACCATGCCCACTTTTCTGGATGAAGACATAGGGGCAGGAGCACAGCGAGAGCCGGAGCCGCGCCACATGGGTGACTATTTTGCAGAGTACCAGGCATACGGGCAGGAGTTCATGGAGGCTCTCTCGTTCAGAGACTTTGTTCAGCTCCAGCGTGATAGTAGACCTCACAACTTTCACAGAGGGAATAGGCGCTCACATGATGGGGGCTTACAGCGCACAGTGGACAGATTCCATCTACCGACATTTGACGGGTCATCCAGGCGCTCAGGAAAAGCTTGGGTGGACAAGTTGGATACCTCTTTCCAGCTTGACCGAGTATCGGAGAGGGAAACCATTAAAATGGTTACCTCGCACTTGGAGGATGAGGGAACACAGGGTTGCAGGGAGTCCGAGGTTACACCTAGTGTGACACAAGATTCACCCTCATTGGAGACCTCCTCGGCCGTGTCGGTTGATGTGGTAGTGGAGAAGGTAGAGCCTACCCTAGTAGAGCCATCCATTGAGGTGATGACCGGAGTCGCGTCCGAGTCTTCGGGTGGTAGCAGCACACAGATGGGTGCAGTGTCAGGAGATGTATCCACCTTCGATGAGGCACTAGCAGGTACAGAGGTATTGGATGATGGTCGCAGACAGCGGTATCATCGGCTTTGGACGGACCTTCGAGTTTTGAGAGAGAAGGCCACGTCAGTACAGGAGGCCATTTTGTTGCAGGACCAGGAGCTGGAGGGTATGAGAGTGACTTGTGCCAAGTCGGCGGCCAAGTTGGTCCGCATTAGGGAACGACTAGATTCCCTGATGGTACAATCAGAGGGCAAGTTGGAGCGTCAGATCATTCCCCTTCAGGCATGCATGGATGGGACTAGCAATGTTGTTGGGTCATCTCTTCCCGTTGGAGAGAGAGAGGCAGAGCCACCTAGTCAGATCTCATATGTTGACTTGGATAGCGGTATGAGACGATCAGAGTTGCACAGGGCACAACATCCACATGTTGAGGTTGGATGGCGAGAGATTCTGAGTTGGTACTCGGTGGAGCGGGCTATGGAGATAGTGAAGGATCCGAGTGTAGCTCAGCAGGATTTTCTATGCATGGGGAATACAGGAACCCCAGATTGGCATTGGGATCCAGGTGGGATCACCTATCGTTTCCCAGGCAGGTCGGCTGACTATGCCTTGGAGAGTACAGTTGGCCTAGTAGTAGAGCATGTGCAGTATCGGTTAGCTCCAGTGGCCAACCAGTTTATGGGCAGACTCCCTAGGTTGTCTTGGCATGACATTCATACACGGGGTCACGGGGTGGTCAGCACACCTTGGCAGGAGCTTGTCGGAGGAGGTGGCATTGGCAGGCCACCAGATGGAACCTTGTATGGGGCCAAGGATTCTTCACCTTTGTGTGGGGCACAGAGGACGCAGCGGAGCCGGGCAGTGGTGGTAACACTAATGACCCATAGGGCGATTCACTTCTCGGACCCCTCGAGGAGGATTTGCAGTGATGATCCATTTGTCGGCGTGTATAGTGATGCGACGGTGGACATGACGATACCGATTGGTGGTAGTCCGATATGTAGAGGCACAGCTCTAGGACATCACATCCATGGATGTGTGGGAGCCTCTAGCAGTGATCAATGGACTACTGGTGGACATGGAGCTACATGGTGGTGTACCGTAGTGTGTGGGACTGCATTGTGGAGTAGGAGTGCCCTACACCACATTGAGAGCACGCGGGGAGTGACAGATTCCTGGACACAGTCAGGGCATGAGACGGTACAGGGTGGTACAGCAGTAGCATGGGGTATCCAGCAGTATTCAGGGGTATGCCTTAGTGTGCAGTGGCATGTTGAGGAGTACATGGATGACCGGTGGCTTGCGAGGGCGCACGGCGCGGCACAGCAGGGTCTTAGAGTATTACATCCAGGGAGACTCACAGACAGGGACACTGGGCTTACCTTTGGGGGTATTTCACCCAGGATCGATGAGGAGACAGAGGAGCGATACTTGATGGTATCTGTGGGGACTCACACATCCGACACTCTTCTACATCACTCATGGGCACAACTGATTTTGTTGTTGTCCTTTGGCACTTTGGGCATGAGCAACAAGGTCCGTGAGGCACACCCAAGATATTTGGATGGCCCTCAGCACACTAGGCGAGAGACTTCTCAGCAGTGGCACGGGGTCAGTACGCTAGTTGACAGCCACAGTTTAGGGGATGAGATGATCCTCTGCAGTGGTGGCACATTAGTCATTGCTGAGCCTACGCTTCGGGAGCGGGTCATGAGGGATACATGCATCATTCTTCCCTCAGGGCATGTTGAGATCATGCATGAGCAGAGGATACTGGGTTCAGTAGAGATAGCATTCCAACATGCGTCTAGACTCCAGACATTGTATCGACACTTCATCAAGAGGGTGGATGGCATATTCACTGCAGATGAGGTGGTGGAGGTAGAACAGGAGGGCCTTTCTCCTGTATGCCAGAGTGAGGACTCTTCTTCATATGAGTCCATAGGATCAGTTGAGGTTGCTTCTATGGAGCAAGAGCAATCATGCAGGTATGATGACAGTAGATTGCAGCCGTATTACAGTGTGCAGGGTGAGCAATCAGGGGATTGTATAGGAGATACTCTGGGTGATGAGTCACTTGTGACGCTTCAGCTAGAGCAGCACATGAGGGAGCCTGAGTCAGCAGAGGAGGATACTATGGACATCAGGCATGACATTCCCTTGGGTGAGGTCCAGATGGGTGCCCACATTGAGCCTATGATGGATATGTGGCTAGCATTGGGGTCATCCTTTGAGGTGGAGCAGTCAGATGCACAAACACCGAGTACCGTGACAGCAGCTACAGATCCATATCCTCTGGAGATGTTGGAGGTAGATGTGATAGTTTGGCAGTGGGAGATGATTACGGGTTGGCGGCAACCTTCCAGGCATGTTCCACATGCAGTTGTTGTTGCTACATCATATGCTTCCTCCAAGATGGACTGGCGGGAGATCATGAGTTGGTACCCTCTTGATGGTACGGTATTCTTCGTAGGGAGCACAGTGGAGCAGGGGCCCTTGGACATAGTTAAACGTTACGGATCCCAATCGAGCGGGAGGGCACCGGTTGTGGTTACTTGGGACTCCTTCCCAATTTCGGGAGAAGCGGGATCGGCATGGGATTGGCATGATGTGGATTGGAGAGAGGTGATGAGTTGGGTATGCGGTTGGAGGGTGGCATATGTAGCTCTGGGTACAACCACAGGCAGAGCAGAACTGATGATGCTTATTGGTGGTGCTTCACCTCTTAGAACGTGAGTCATAGCGAGGAGAGGCGGTGCACGGTCGAGCCATGGGACTTGGGCGATTATTGGCCATGGTGGCGATGGGATCGGGGGGATTATTGGTTGGCCAATGCTGTGGAGGCCGGTTGGGATCCTAGCATTGAGATATCCCTTACGTATCGTGATGCCGGGGAACGAGAGAGAGGTTTGGTGGGACTCGGGCACATTTTGCGGTATCGGTGGGGAGCATCAACTAGAGAGTAGAGCTTGTTCAAGCGTTGCTTGAGGACAAGCAATTTTGCGGATGAGGATGATGCCACTTGGGAGAGGCGACGGGTCCTACGGCATCCATCACTTCGGTTGCTTGAGGACAAGCAACATTTCTTGAGGAGGCGTAATATTCCTAATTAGCAGCTAATTGGAATATTTGATTTTTGTATAGTTTTGCCTTTATAGTTAATTAATAAATAAAAGTGAGAAAAGGGGGGCTAACTCAGCAAATAAAATAAAGTGTTTCCCTATTAGATGCAACGTTATAACTTAAGGGGGAGCCTTGGGGGTCCACACCACGTATGAGGAAGAGGCTCACGTAGCCTGCAGAAACTAACGCGAGCCCATGAGAGCACGTGGGAGAGAGAGGGACCACGTAGGGTTTTGAGAGGGCCAGCGTTATAAAAGGAGGGAGAGCTATCTCGTTTGGGGATTATTGATATGTTGATGATATTGTGAGCTAGACTTCTGTCTACTTGAGCACGCCGGTTGTTTAGTCGGTCTGCAGCACTGTTTAGTGCGACTGAGTGTCTCTGGTCGGAGATCTCGCCCTTGGCCCCGGGGGACTTCGAGTGCCTGCTCGGGCAAGGTATTCCTTCAGTTTCAGCAGTTGGTTTGCAAGAGATTTGGGTGGACGTTTTGCAGAGGATCTGGGCCTCATTGAGTGACTGCGCAGTCCTGGAGGGAGGACGCAGTTGGTGTTAGAGCAGCTCTGTTGTGGGGGATTTTCGTGGAGTTTTCAGCGTGTTTCAGCTTGGAGGGATTGTCATTTCAGTTGGAGAGTTTGCAGAGGGATTTGTGGCCCTTTACCAGCCTTCTTCCTTTGGCATCTGCGCTGTGCTTGGGAGAGACAGCGTTTTCCTTGAGGAGGGCATTCTGGGGTGTTTTTCGGAGGTGGTGCATTTGCTTCATGGTTTCTGGGTTTTGTCCGGAGCAGTGAGTACAGACAGTCTACCGATTTTCAGTTCATTCCGGTGAGGGGATCAGCCCCTAGTTCCAGTTCATTGCAGCAGCAGTATTCTACGACAGATTTCTCCAGCAGCTGGGACGCAATCTCTACAGCAGCCATTTCCTATTCTGAGAGGGTCTTCACTTGCCTGGTGCAAGGATAGGTTGAACTCATTAGGTTATCTGTTGTGCCCATATATATATTCTCGGATGAGTAATAAAATAGCTTAGCGTTGGTATTTTTATGTGTGTCACTCTGTATATTCTGTTAGGCATTTTTCCTATATAGTTGCATGTTTGTGTTCGTGTATTCTTTGTCTGTTTATTGGGGATATTACATTCACTTATCAAGTAAGTATCTTTCATTCTATAATCAAATTTGGTTAAATGACTTTGTTTTTGCAGTGAGATCTATAAGCTGGTTGGGTTACCAAGAATCCTTGCATGAGGAGGATAGTCACAGTCCTCGAAGAAAGTAAAGTCATGAAAAGTCTATGAAGGATTGGAGACATCAAGAGAATATATGATAAACGGAAAGAACTATTCTACGCAATAAATAAGGTTATGTCACTTAGACCAGATTTACACAAAATTGAGGTATCAAAAGATGAAGGGATATCTTCATAAGATCTCAACTATGAGATCTGGAAAAGACGATAAGATGGACAACGTAACAAATAGACAAGAAAATTACCTCATTCAATTAGTGGTCTCTATACTAGATGGAAAAAGACAAATCAAGGGCAAAAATGTTGAAGGATAAAAGACTCAAACATTTGCAGAAGGAAAAAGGGAAGTTGAGGAAATTACAAGAAAGATGGTCCTAAAGGGACAATCTCAATAGGAGAAAGAAAAGAAGATTCAAGGAAAATCACGCAAACTTATAAGGAATTGATTTCTGTTGGTTATATGATAGGAAGCAATGCAGCATCTTGATCTAAGCATGGTAGGAACTCCTGGTGAACCAGCTCCGGGAAAACCTCTTTGACAAACTTTAAGAAAGTAGTCATCAAAGAGCAAGGGTTATCATAGAAACATACTTCTGGGATGTGATGACATATTGATGAAACAAGCCAAGGGAATGAAGCTATTCATTCCTAAAATTGCTATAGGATGACTCGAGGGAAAAAGGGTAAGAGGTATGTATATATTTATATGCTAACATTGGATGTTGTGAAGTCATGTCATATGGTTGCAGGTAATGAACTTCTGTATTTAGAAGTATGATCTATGGAGGAGTATCTCTCAGTACATGGACAAATGAAATCAACATAATATGTCCTCATGAAATATGAACTAGTTGTATATAAACAAGAAACTAGAAAGGTTATAAGTTCATGGGAATAAGGAATGTGCAGAGAGGAAGAGATCATGAAATGCAACCATGTCAAGATGTGACTAAGAGATCTCCTGGAAAGATATGTAGACTCTGACGGAAGTCGAGTAAAGAAGAAGACCTTTGGCAAAAAGCATATCATTAGGAGATATGTCAATCTATATGAAGGATGTTGATGCCTACAAGAAGATGTCATGGTGAAAGATCGTCACTAAGGTAAATTTTCTTCTAAAAGGTTCATATGAATATGTTTATCTAGAAGAATTTGTGCAGGGCTGCTAATCATGAGTAAGGATGTATGATCCTTGGAGATGATTCAAAGGAAAGCAGCATGGCATAACAATGGACCAGATGAATCACTTTCTGATAATTGACATGACTTAGGATGAAAGTGATGGATGATCTGTGCCCTATGAAGCTAAAAGTTGGAGATTCCTCAATATCAAAATCCATGACATCGAGGATAGGAATTCTTCATGAGCAGCTGGGTGTCTCACCATTGCTGCTAGAGGTCGCTGGTTAAGAGGGAGTGTGATGGTAATTTTCTGACTTGGAAGAAACTTGGTAATTCCTAAGGATGAGCTTAGAAACATTCTTTGTATAAGAATGAGTACATTCCCTTGTGGAATAAGGTCCTCCCTGGTTGAGAGGGAGAGATAGACACATCATTCTGGTCTTGGGAAGACAGAATGGAGGATTGGGTAATCATCTGGCATTCAATACTCTTTGAGAATGTGATAGGTCATTCAAGATAAGAGTAGTCGGGGACTGAAATTCTTTGAGGGCTAGCTACCCAAGAGAAGAATAGTCCAGGAAGGTCATACTTTGGGAACACCCAGGTGGAGTATGTACCTTGGAGAGACAATGACGAAGGTGTCTGTAAGTCATGTGTCTCGCAAGCATTGAGCCCATTGTCTCGTTGAAGAGATGGGGTTGTTAGTCAAGGCCTTGCACTAGGACAATGCCGGTTGATATGATGCTATACAGATGTGATTACCAATCCGATTTTTCTTATGAGATTCTTTAGTTTGAAAATGATCACGTAACTATATGAATACCTCCCTAGTTAAGAGGGAGTGTTGTAAAATGTAACTAGGTCGGTCTTCATGATTATGAAAAGAAGGAGACAAAGATAATAAAATGTATTTTGTTGTACTTGCTTCATGGGTTTTATGAGCAAGATTTTATTATAGGTCTATAGACTTCTTCTTGATGTCTATTAGGTTTTGTCTTATGACCATAAGTGTACTTAAGAGTCATGTAAATGGAGTGTTTAGTCTGAAGAATATCCTCCAAGACATTGCAGAAGAATGGCCTTCAAGATTGCTCATATTCAACGTTGGAGATAAGCCTATTGTTGTAAGGAAGTTGGCCTACAAAACTATGTTGAAGTCGGCCTACATGTCGGCTTATTATCTGGCAAAAACAACCATTAATACCCCTAAATATGTTGCGTAGAAGACACGATTAATTGCAGATCTGTCTGAGGTTTGATAGCATTTAAAAGTGCAAAAGTTAGTGCGGATTGAAGAGTATAAATTGCGGAAATAACTGAAGGTATAGACTGCGGAAGTCACTGAAGGCTACAGATTGCGAAAGGTACTGTTTGCGGATAGGTACAATAAGGTACAGAATTGGTGCAGCAGATTGAGGAAGGTGCAGGAAGGATACAGTAAGGACATCTCTAAGTTTAAAGTAGCTGAGGAAAGAATTTGTCAAAGTCAAGACAGTGATCTAAAGGTGATAGAAAGTGAGGAAGGTAAATCAGAGATTTACCTTCCTAACTACATTTCAAGTTATTCAGTTACAAGTGAAATTAATTCTGTCTCTACATTTGACTAAGTACTTTGATAATTGACTTGATGAAAGATTAACTAAGTGAAATAAGAGAATACATAAGCAAGCTCACAAGTAATTATCAAGAAGAGAATTGTATTAATCTCCGGCCCTACAAGATTCTCAACAGACCTTTGGTGTATGACAGTGACAATGTGATCTTGACATGACAATGACAGTTCCCTTGTTACATAACAATGACTCTGATGAATGACAGTAACTATGATAGTATAATATGGCTTGTTGTTGGATTGGCCCTAGGTGGCCTAATGTGATTGATGTTTCATATGTATTGTACATTGTATCTCAGTTGAACATTTGATGAACATCTAAGGAGAAGAATTTGGTTGGGTTTTCCCCCTTGTAGGGTTTTTCCCTGGTCTCTAACCTAAATCTTGGTCTCTCTATTGTGTATGCTTTTCTTCTATTATTTCTTTATTTTTCTATTGCATTGTTGACGTTATTGTTCTCTCTACATAATTGCTAATGATGATATGATGTTATGGGGTGAATGTTATATGAAAATGTTGAAAGATTTTGAAAATGCAATTAGCTACAGCATAAAACAATCTTTCCCTAAAAATTAACATGGAATCAGAGTTGGGTTGAAGAAAAGTCATTGAAATCACCCCCATGAAGACGCCTATGATGAAGTTCATGATCAAAGAAGAGTGAAAGGGATGAAGATGTCAGAGACCAAAAAGAATGCTAAGGTTTGAAGGAAACCCTAAGGAGACCTTTTGTTCTTGCAAATCGAAGCTAGGGTTAGAGAGAAACCCTAGGAGTGGCCTTGGTATGGAAAGGCCTGGTATGATTCAGAATTGTTAATGATATGATATGATCTGTAAGAAGCCATTTAGTTATTCAAGCACCTGTGACAGATTCTAAGAAACCCTAAATGGACTTGTCTCCTAACCAATAGGAAATGATATGATACAGATCCAATGATCATCTTGTACCTTAATAAGTTGGGCTTGGTTGCCGATAAAAGAGATCAAGGATACAAGTGGTGTTCAAGAGGAAGCATTTCTTTTTCTGCAGATGATTTCGACATATGGTTGATGGTCCGTGGTGCAGGATCAAGAGGGAGTTGATAACTTCCTACAATCCTTGTTAAATATAAGTGCATTCAAAAGCTCATGTTATTTCTTTGTGAGATTTATTGTTCCAGACTATTGTTTATTCTTTCTGCATGAGTATTTGAATGATTCTAACTTCTTGGATGAGGATCTGATCAAGGAAAGATCCTTCTTGAGGATCATCAAGATGCAGAGTAGTGTAGGAAGAGTAATGTAGGAAGAAAGAGTTGGTGCAGGAAAATGGAGCCACTCTCATATCTAGAGAAGAAATACAGTCTTTCCTTATCATCAGGTACACTTTTATTATTTTTATTTACTTTGCTATTATTGTTCTTGCTCTTTTTATGGGGTCAACAAGTACATCAAATGGATGTAAATACCAAATCTTCAATATTGAGATTGAGGAGGATATAGATCCATCCCTTGATTAACGGGGAGATGGACAAGGGCACATACCTCGAAGGAAGGATTGCAGTCTCCCAGGATGATGTCTATGATTGAAGAGGTTTCCTATTCAGAGAGACTAGACTGTGAAGTTGAATGCAATAGCCTGATGAGATGATGAGAACAATATGTCATTCATGCAAGGATCATTCTAGATGACAAGATGCAGTAGCGTCAGATGCTTCTGCGATATCAAGCTCAACTGCAATAAGGAAGATACTCTCAGAGGGAGAGGATTGTGACAAGATCCTAGCACCTGTTGCTGAAAGCACTATTATTAGATGTATGTGAAAATTGGTTTGCCCCATGATGTAGTGTACTTAGAGCCACCTCAGGGCTTTGACGCACATAAGAAGAGACTAATGATTTCATATTGAAGTAAATCCCATATGGACTCAAACAAGTCCCCTGGACTCAGCATGCTTGGATTTATGGACACTATGAAAATTCCCTAATTCCGAAATCCCATTGCAGCAAACTGATATTACTTCTCCTACTTGATAAATTATACAAGTTATTTATTGTGTTCTACAAATAAATACTGAATCAAATACACTACAACCTTCACTAAATAAACTGCGGAAATTAAATGCGGAAACAGGATCTGAGCAAGAAAATTAATCACACATGACACCGTTATTTTTGGACCAAGTCCCCGAAAAAACCCAATGCGGGAAAATCGATGCAGCAACTAAGGGTTTGCATTATTAAGTAGAAGTTTATGAATACAATTGGATGCCCAAAATCTAGCTATCCACAAAGAATCAGTGAGGATTACCTCACACTAACGTTGGAGATCCGACACTGACCCAACACTGCATTGATAAGCCCCACGCTGCCTTTGCGCAACTTCTTCGCAGATCTACGTCACTCTGGCTAGGGATAGTGTCACCTCCTTCTACTGGTCCTTCTGCTCGCTGGATGTTGATCTTTTGCCCCTCCAATCTCATGCCTCGACACTGGACCTAACTGATCCTCAGCAAAATAGCGGATCTCCTCAAGGCTTCAGCGCTGCCTCTGTGTGGCTCTGTGCTACCCAGTGTAGCCCCTATGTTGCCTCTTCTACGTCCTCTTCTCTGCGATGCATTCCCGGCTCAGGAAAAGATCTTCCAACCAGAACTATCACTGCCCCTCACTGCAATCGAATCAACTCCATGATCTCTCCTATTGCTCACTTGAGAAATCGATTTCCAGACTCACTCGGTGTGTTTTCCAAATACCCATCGAAGTTCTTATAATCTTCTCGTTGGATAACCAACGACTAGATTAAAACATAATCAACGGCTTAGATCATAGTGACTTGATCTCCGTCTTTTCCTAGAAGATTCACACCCAGTTCTATTAATATCAATTTCCCAAAACGCTTTCTGGGTATTTTGGAATACATATGTCTAAGCCTCCCTGCAAAATTTGAGACTTAGAGCACATCCGATGCTACCAGAAATCAACACTCCCTCTTAGCGAGGAATGTGCTCTAGTAATGCATCCTGTTGAAGCCCTACACTGACTCTGTAGCATCTCCCTCTGCATTGTTGATGCCAGACATTGTTGTCCACCAATACTACGTTGTTGCATTTATGTTGTTGTTGACCCTGCATATTGTTGCCAACTGCAACTCTGTTGTTACTGTCGCTGCTGGAAAAACATCCAAAATACTGAACTAAGTGTTCAGCGTGATGCATCTGATACTGAAGATATGATTGCTGCTAGTCTCTGCGCTGACCCTCTAAAGTTGTTGCATTGTTGTTGACTCTGCATTGTGCCTTACTGTACTGCTGCAAACTCTGCTCTGCGTTGCTCGGACTCTGGCGCTCTCTAGCCATTGCACTGTCACTTTGGCACTCCTCTGCACCAACTGACACTGGTCCATCCTGCTACTTATGATATGGGATCCTGTAGCAAGGTATTGATCTAAGAGGTGGACTCCTCAAGGATCCTTCCCAACTACAATTCTTCTTAACTACAGTTCTAGATCACCCCAATTCTCCCCTAGAGATATGTGGGCAATCATGGCAAACTCCTCCTCCTCGATCCTTGCAGTTGCAGCCTGCGGATCATGTTTTTCGTCCTTGTCCTTCTTCTTGAGAGGAAATTGTGTAGCGTAATGGCCCATCTCGCCACACCCAAAACACTTGATCTTTGAGACATCATTTTTCCGCCTTCGTTGCTCCTGTTGCCCCTTAGATGCAAGGGTTGCATTCTCTTCCTCCTCCTTGGGCTTCGACCCACTACTGTTGTTGCCATGAAGTTTGCACTTGATCATATCTCGCTTCATCTCTTCCTACTGAAGAGAAGCCTACATCTATTCCCAATCAGGCAACCTTTCTCTGCCAAGGATGCTCTGGACAAAGACTTGCCATTCATCAAATACTAAGTTCATTGCCAATCTGACCATCTCTGTGGCCTGAGGTGTTGATCCAACAATTGCCTATTGATCTCTGGTTTTCTGAACCTTTGTAAGGAATGGATCAATGCATTCTCCCTTCTGCATCCTCATAGATCGCATCTTCTCTTGCAACTACATCTTCTGCTGCTCGGAAGATCCTTAATACAACGTCGCTAAGGCATCTCACATCTCCTTGGCAGTCCCTTTGTGAGCGATGTGACATACTGCATGATCCCTCACTCTGTCAAGGATCAAACGCTTAGCCTTCGCAATATTCTTCTTGTAGGCTTTCAACGGATCTGCATCCACGGGGACAGCTACCATATTCACGATAAAATCCTTGAGATCATGCTCATCTAACGGGCACGTGATCCTTGCCTTCCAAATCACATAGTTGGATGCACCATCCAACCGATTTTGATCTCTTAACCCGGTTGTTGCCATCTCTATCGACTGAATAATGTCGAACTACTCCCTCTCTCTCCTCTGCGCAACTACTAGGCTGGCCTATGCACTCCCTGCTGGAGTTAGTACATCTGCTCCTCAACATTGTTGCTCAACAGCTGAGAATTAGAATTCCTTAACTTGGAATTCACTAGGGAAGAAAATTCCCTCAAAAGTGTCTTCTTCTTCTCTCTGGCGCTTTTCTGCCCAACAAATGCAACAGAAAAACTGTGTTCCACAGAAAACTGCTCTGTGTTAAAGCAGCTACTACGCTGCTCCCTCTATCGCTGACAAATCACGAACTGGAAAGTCTTACCTCTGTCGAATCACTTAGAGAGAGACTTCCTCACAAATCTTGCCCTTTCTGGCCTGGACTGCGCAATCCCTTGGGGATTGATCTGCTGCCTATGCACCTATTCGATCTCCCTCTTTCTCTTCAACGCTGAGATCTTTTGGTCTGCTCTCTTGCTTCACTTGCACTGCTCTGATACCATGTAAAAATTCCCTAATCTCAGAATCCTATTGCAGCAAACTGATATTACTTCTTCTACTTGATAAATTATACAAGTTATTTACTGTGTTCAGCAAGTAAATACTGAAGCAAATACACGGCAACCTTCACTAAATAAACTACGAAAATTAAATGCAAAACAAAATCTGAACAAGAAAATTAACCACACATGACACCGTTATTTTTGGACTAAGTCCCCGTTAAAACCCAATGCGGGAAAACCAATGCAACAGCTAAGGGTTTGTATTATTAGGCAGAAGTTTCTGAATACAACTGGATGCCCAAAATCTGGCTATCCACAGAGAATCAGACTGACAAAGAATCAGTGAAGATTACCTCACACTAACACTGGAGATCTGGCACTGACCCAACACTGAACTGATGAGCCCCACACTTCCTTTGTGCAACTTCTGCGCAGATTTGTGTCACTCTGGCTAAGGACTGCGTCACCTCCTTCTGCTGGTCGTTCTACTGGCTGGATGTTGATCTTTTGCCGCTCCGGTCTCACACCCCGGCACTGGATCTGACTGATCCTCAGCAAAATAGCAGATCTCCTCAAGGCATCAGCGTTGCCTCTGTGTGGCTCTGCGCTGCCCAACGTAGCCCGTATGTTGCCTCTTCTGCGTCCTATTCTCTACCTTCTTTGCGATGTATTCCCAGCTCGAGAAAAGACCTTCCAATCGGAACTAGCACTGCCCCCTCACTGCAATCGAATCAACTCGATGATCTCTCCAGTTGCTCTGCGCTACTCATTTGAGAAATCGATCTCTAGACTCACTCAGTGTGTTTTCCAAATGCCCATCTAAGTCCTTATAATCTTCTCATTGGATAACCAACAACCCAGATTAAAACATAATCAACGACTTAGATCCTATTGACCAGTGTTGCGAACGTCTCGATAACATCCCGATTTTATTTCGAAATCGTGATTTTTTGGCCTAGCCAATGTTTGCCGATTTTTAAAGATATTTTTATGGTATCGTAATTTTGCCAACGTTTGTTGATTTTAACCGATATTTTCCCGATTTTTACGATTTTTTGGTTTTCCAATCCCTTGTCGATTTTATCCCAATGTTGATGTTCGCAATATTGATATTGACTCAATCTCTATCTTTTTCTAGAATATTCAAACCCAATTCTATTAATATACTTTAATTATTTTAATTCCCTAAGTTTAGACTTAGACTCCCATTAAAACTAATTAATTATTTTAATAGAACCCCATCCGGGTGGAATTTCCCAAAACGCTTTCTAGGTATTTTGAAATACATGTGTCAACCTCCTTGCAAAAATTGAGACTTAGAGCACATCCAATACTACCAGAAACCAACAGACACATGATGTGGACCCTGACCTCTCTTCAAGTTTGAAGGTATGTCTTTGATATTTGGTTTTATATGCTGACAATTTATTTCTAACAGGATCGAATCATCTTAGTGTTCAGTGACAAAGGGAGCTGACCTCTGAACCCAAATGATCAACATCTTGAGATGGAAAGTGTAACAGAGAGATGTTGAGGACTTCATTGTTAGGGAAAGTATATTGTTAGAGACTTGGCATGATGGATTATATGTTGAAATTTGATGACTAAAAAGTTTCCTACAATCTCAACCCAGTTTTAATTTCACCTTATCACTCCCATTCAATTAAATTCCCTTTCCCATAAACTTACATTCAACATATAGAATTCTGGAAATGAAATTTTCAGAGTAAAACACATGGGTCTGTCAACACATGCTGAAAATAAATATGGACATAAACAGACCAGCGACACATAAAAAATAAACAGATTTTTGGTCAACTTAGACCCAGGCAAAACCCCTTCAATCTTCTCCAGGGAAAACCTGTTAGAGAGCTCTTCAAATTCATTTATATTTCAAGTTAAGGAAAAATACATTTGCAAACAAAACAAAACAACAAGATACAACTTATCTCTTCAGCCCAAAACTCCTTGAAAATTGTGCCCACTTTGCCTCGATTTTCATGCCCACTTGAAGCTGAAACAGTACTGTATGAGCGCGGACTGTACTGTACAGATTCCGTACGGACTGTACGGATTTCCGTACCAATGCACGGACTGTACGGATTTTTTTTCCAAAAAACATTTGCTCAAAAAACAACCCCTGAACTGTATGCAGCTCACAACATTAAATGTTGTTCGAACTGTACCTTCTATTGTCTTCTATGCCTTGATTTTTGTGCCCAACTTTGCCCAGAAATCACTCCTTCAACTTATTGCAACAAATTTCTCATTCAGAACTTTTCTCCAGCACTCAGCCTCCTTTCTCCAATCTGCTCATGAAGAATGAATGAATGCAGTCTCACTTTCTTTTCCCTCTTTTGTTTCCCTAAATGACTTTTGGGCAACCCTAAGATCTAATGGCTCAGATTCATTTAGATCAAGGGATGAGAATAAATGTGCATTTAATTCTCACTTTCTATTTTTTAACTCACCCATTAAATAAAGTACCCACATTGTACTTTATGTCTAAAGTCACTTTTCAGTTTATAATTTAACATTGACTTTACCACTTATAAAGTCACTTTCACTTTATAACTTAATATTGATTTTACCACTTATAAAGTCACTTTCACTTTATAATTTAATATTGACTTTACCACTTATAAAGTCACTTTCACTTTATAAAGTCACACTTAGGAAAAGAATTATTTTGGACGTTTTTCCCTAGGTAGAGACTAACCCATGGGAGACCACTTGTCCAAGGTACATTAAAAATCAACACTCCCTCTTACCGAGGAAAGTGTTTCTCACCACACCCATCTTGTCCCTGAAATGGACATGCTTGCCTCTTGGCAAGGACTTTGTGAGAACATCAGCCACCTGCTCATCTGTCGATATATACTCCAACTTCACTGCCCCCTTCTCAACATAGTCCCTGATGAAATGATATCTGATGTCAATGTGTTTTGACCTATCATGAAACACTGGATTCTCCATGCGTTTATTGCAACTCTGATTGTCACAGTGAATAATTGTCGGTCTCAACTCCTGATCAAATAGTCCATACAATAACTTGCGAAGCCAAATGGCCTCACAACTAGCCTGGCTAGCGGCCATATACTCAGCCTTAGAAGAGCTCAACGCAACTGACTTTTGCTTTCAACTGAACCGCGACACAACTGCTAAACCCAATCCAAAGCAACACCCTGAAGTGCTTTTCCTGTCAGAAGCACT
The DNA here is from genome assembly GCA_034641835.2 of Pinus albicaulis. NCBI lineage: Eukaryota > Viridiplantae > Streptophyta > Pinopsida > Pinales > Pinaceae > Pinus > Pinus albicaulis. The sequence goes on along the minus strand of CM076580.1, from coordinate 678,945,307 downwards.
CCCCGCCCAATCTGAATTTGCGTAACCTGCCAAACTCACTCCATCTCTCCGCCTATAGTCCAAACCATAATCAACATTCCCCTGCACATAGCGAAGAATGTGCTTTGCAGCTACCCAGTGCACCCTCCTAGGCTCAACCATGAATTGGCTAAGTGTGTTCATTGCAAAGCATATATCTAGCCTAGTGTTGACCAGATACATCAAGGACCCAATAAGTTGCCTATACAATGTGGGATCCACCAAACTAGAATCAGAAGCATGAAGCTTCTTCCAGTTGGTGATCATAGGTGTAGACATGGGTCTACAGTCTTCCATGTGAAATCTACTCAACACATCCACAGTATACTACCTCTGCCCTAGAAAGATATGCCCCTCCTCTTGCCACACCTCAAGCCCCAAAAAGTAATGCATCAGCCCAATGTTCTTCATCTCGAACTCCATAGCAAGATCCTCCTTGCAACCACTAATCAGTCTCTCTGCCCCAGTAATGAACAAGTCATCAACATATAGCACAAGAATGAGCGGATCATCCCCTACAACAATGTAGTATAGGTTCAGATATGCATCACTCTTCGTGAAACCCATCTGCTGCAAGTAAGTATCAATCCTCGAATACCAAGCTCTCGGAGCTTGCTTAAGTTCGTAGAGTGCTCGCCTCAACCGGCATACATGGATCTCCCGCCCAAGTACCTCAAAACCTTGTGGTTTCTCAACATACACCTCCTCCTCTATAACTTCGTTCAGAAATGTGGTCTTCACATCCATCTGATGGATCTGCCAACCCATTTCTGCAGCAATAGAAATAAGGGACCAGATAGAAGTGTACCGAGCTACAGGAGCAAAGGTCTCATCATAGTCAACTCCCTCTATCTATGAGAACCCTCTAGCCATAAACCTAGCCTTGAACATCTCAATGCTGCCATCCGTAGCATGCTTGATCTTATAGAGCCACCTGGAAGTCACAACTGACTTGCCCTCAAGTGTAGGCACCACCTCCCAAACATTGTTCTTAATGATAGAGGCATACTCCTCCCCCAAAGCCTCTCTCCATACCTCCTGGCTGGCAGCCTCCTCATAGCTAGTAGGCTCAGAGTCAACAATAATGTTAGCCTTGGCTACATAACTGCAAAACTGCTCAGGTGACACACTCTCCCTGTTCACCCTCTTCGAAGGACCAACGGACTCTGCTTCCTTCAAGGTGTCTTGAAGCCACTTGGGCCTCCTCTTCCCTGAAGAAGCTTCCCCATAGGGAACCTCATCCTCTACCCCCCAGTCTAGTGAACTTGAAGGTCTGCCAACTAACCCTGGTGTGCCTATACCAACACTTGTCCTTGAAGAACCTGTGCCTGTGTCAGCTGAAGTGCCATGTGAACTCTGTATCAGTGGAATCCCTAAAGAAGTGCTTGGTGAACTCGCCACTGGTGCCCCAGATGTCACTAACACTGAATTACCTCCTGTACCAGTCGATTTAGAACCCTGAGGTCCTGCTCCCTGTACCTGACCTCCCTGCTGAGAAGTCAGTGACTCTCTCTCATCATACTCCTATGATCTCTGATAGACCCTCTCCTCCTCAAACTTCACATCCCTCCTAATCACCACTCTCCGTTTAGAAGGAATGAAGATCTGATAGCCCTTCGAAGTCTCGATGTAACCCATAAAGATGCCCTTCTCTGCCATGGGTTCCAGCTTCGTCCTCTGCTCCTTCGGGATATAAGAATATGTGAGACATCCAAAGATACGAAGATGTCCCACATGAGGCTTCTCTCTAGTGAAGGCCTCCTCTGGAGTCATATTCCCCAATATTCTGTGAAGACTCATTTTCTGAAGATAAACAGCAATATTGCAGGCCTCAGCCCACAAAAACAAAGGCAACCCCTGACCATGAATCATCACTCTAGCAGCCCCAACAATAGCTCTGTTCTTCCTTTCAGACACCCCATTCTACTGGGGGTTGTAAGGAACCGTGAACTCTCTCCTAATGCCCTCCTGTGCACAAAAGTCAGAAAACCCACCATCGGTGTACTCACCACCATTGTTTGACCTCAAGACCTAAATATTCCTACCTGTCTGCTTTTCCACAAGAACTTTGAACTCTTTAAAGAGACTGAAGACCTCACCCTTGGTCTTCAGGAAATATATCTAAGTCCTCCTAGAGTAGTCATCAATGAATATAACATAATACTCAAAACCACCCAAGGGCACATGAGACATACGACCACTAACATCAGTATGAATCAAGTCTAGTATACCTATAGATCTGTTGTCGCTCGCTGGAAATGGTAACTTGGTGTACTTGCCCAAAGCACACCCTCTTCAAACCTCATAATGCTCGACACTGAAATCAGAAACTCCAGTAGTGATCTCCCTTAGATCTCTCCAAGCTCCATGATGCATATGCGCCATCCTCCGGTGCCATAGCTTGCACAAGTCTCTATTGTTGGTGGTACTAATGTGAGTGCTACTAGATGTGCTACTCACCAATGCTCCTACCAACTGAAAGTTGAACTTGTATAGTTTCCGAGAGCGTACTCCAATCAATTTGATCAAAGTGATGGAAGCTCCCCTGGGATGCATCAATACCTGCCCTCTTGAGAAGGTGACATCAAACCCCTTCTCATCCATAGCAAACACTGAAATCAAGTTCTTCATCCCCGGAACATACAAAACATCCATGACCTTCAATGGAGGCAAAGGCTCCCTCTCAAAGGTCACAGTCCCCACACCAACGGCTCTCACAGTGTGGTCATCTCCTAATACAATCTCAATATCAAGTTCCCTCTTTGCAAGCTCTAAAAGAACTCTCGTGCACCTGTCATATGGCAGTAAGCCCTGTTGCCTATGTACCACACATTAGATGATGTACTCCTACTAGTTGTATAAGTAATAAATGCAAAGTCCCAATCAAACTGTGAAGCAAACTGCTCCACCTCTGGTGAAGTTGTAGTACCCTTCTTCCCCTTGTTTTTCCTCTCAAGACACGTAGCAGCATAGTGTCCCATCTTCTGACATGCCCAACATTTGACTTTGGACATATCCGTATATTTCTTCTTCTTCTTCTTCTCCTTTCCCTTAGCCCCATCTAATGAGGCCCCTTTCTTGGCCTTCCCTTTGTTCTTCCCCCTGGCTATCAAGGCTACATCCTCCTCATCTGCTATCTTCACCCCACCAGTGCCAGTCTTTTGTATCTCATGCTGCACACAATCATCCCAGAATCTATCCCAATTGGGAAGATTCTCCCTAGAGGTAAAAGTATCTCCAAAGACCTCCCAAGACTTAGGAAGCCCCGCTACGACTATCCTGACTAACTCTGTGGGTGCAACTACCTCACCAATAGCAATCAAATCATCACGTACCTGTTTGACTCTGCCAAGATAATGAACTACACTTTCAGCCTTTGTCGTCCTAATGTTCTTCATTGTTCTTTGAGTACCATCTTCCTACTCTCATTGGTACTCTGATAGAGAGTGGTTAGAGTTGTCCACATCTGATATGCATATGTGTTTCCTCTCACCTGAGGAACCACATGATCCTTCATACTATCCATCAAAATCCTTTTTGCCTTTGCATTATTTTTTGTGAATTCAACAAGTTCATTTGCAGCAGGAGGCAGAACCCCTTGCCGCACTATGTCCCAAACTGTTGCCTCCTCAAACACTGTCTGAATTCTATCCTTCCTAACGGCATAGTTGGATATCCCATCCAGTCTGTCCTCTATCCTTAAGAACATGGCCATGACTGTTGTCCAAAATTTACAAAACCAAGAAAATGGAGAAATGAACTTTCTAGCACACATTGTTGTCCCAGAAGTTCAGTCTGTGTGAAATTTCACCTTGTTGTCCCAAAATATCAGTTTGATGTCCAAACTGAGCTTGTTGTCCAAAAATTTAGTTTGTCGTCCAAACCACTGTTTGTTGTCCCAAACTACTGTCTGTTGTTCAAACTACAATTTTCAGCATGTAGCTTTGATACCATGTTGAAATTTGATGACTAAAAAGTTTCCTGCAATCCCAACCCAATTTTAATTTCACCTTATCACTCCCATTCAGTTAAATGCCCTTTCCCATAAACTTACATTCAACATATAGGATTCTGAAAATGAAATTTTCAGATTAAAACACATGGGACTATCAACACATGCTGAAAATAAATATGGACATAAACAGAGTAGCAACACATAAAAAATACACAGATTTTTGGTCAACTTAGACCCAGGCAAAACCCCTTCAATCTTCTCCAGGAAAACCTGTTAGAGAGCTCTTCAAATTTATTTATCTTTCAAGTTCAAGAAAAATACATTTGCAAACAAAACAAAATAGCAAGATACAACTTATCTTTTCAGCCCAAAACTCCTTGAAAACAGTTCCCACTTTTCCTCGATTTTCGTGCCCACTAGAAGTTGAAACAGTACTGTACAGACGCGGACTATACTGTACGGATTTCATACAAACTATACGGACTGTACAGATTTTTTTTGCTCAAAAAACAGCCCTTGAACTGTGTAGCTCATAGCATTAAATGTTGTTCGAACTTTACCATCTGCTGTCTTCTATGCCTTGATTTTTGTGCCCAGCTTTGCCCAGAAATCACTCCTTCAGCTTGCTTCTCTTTCAGAACTTTTCTCCAGCTCTCAGCCTTCTGACTCCAATCTGCTCATGAAGAATGAATTAATGCAGTCTCACTTTTCTTTTCCCTCTTTTGTTTCCCTAAATGACTTATAGGCAACCCTAAGATCTAATGGCTCAGATTCATTTAGATCAAGGGATGAGAATAAATGTGCATTTAATTCTCACTTTCTATTTTTTAACTCACCCATTAAATAAAGTACCCACATTGTACTTTATGTCTGAAGTCACTTTTCACTTTATAATTTAACATTGACTTTACCACTTATAAAGTTACTTTCACTTTATAGTTTAATATTGACTTTACCACTTATAAAGTCACACTTAGGAAAAGAATTATTTTGGACACCTTTCCCTAGGTAGAAACTAACCCATGGGACAACACTTGTCCAAGGTACATTAAAAATCAACATTATACTGAAGCAGTTAAGAGAGACTCTCTTCAGATTCAAATTTGATGGATCCTACAATGTGCAGGAAGTCAGATGGATCCTTGCTTTGTAGCATGTTCCTTGAGCCAAATAGAGCATGGATGCGTATATTGGGTTGCTGCTAAATATGTGCTAAAACTATTAATCATGAAATGAGACACATTGCCCGAAACTTGATGGATATACCGATGTTGACAAAGACAAAAAAATGTTGTTGACAGGAAAAGCATATATGGGTGTTGTTGTAGCTTGGGGTCTACCATGATTTCCTGGATGAGCTGGAAATAGAAGTATGTTGCATTGAGTAGGGTTGGGGTAGAGCAAATTATTGCTAGCATGGCCAGCTACGAGGCAGAGTGATTGAGAAAGCTATTTGGAGAGTTGTTTGAACATGTATCGGACATGACTGTGATATACTCCGATAATATGAGTGGGATCTGACTTTAAGAGAATCCCGTGTTTTATGATCGGTCCAAGCATATTGATATTAGATATCACTATATCCGGGATATAATGCAGAGGGAGTAGTGAGGCTTCTACATTGATTTATTGTGGAACTGAAGCAGTGAGGCTTCAGTAGATGAGCAAGTTGTTGACATTCTCACCAAGCCTTTGCCGAAAGGGAAGTACTTGGTCTTCAATGTGCAGCTTGGACTAATGGATGTGACCCTTCCAAGAAGTGGTCACAGCTGATCGAGAAAATTAAGCTATGCTATTCCCCCCCTGTTTGAGCTCCCAGGGAGAGGAATGGAGTCGGAGAGCTCCTAGGGTTGAGGGAATTCTGGACATTAGGTATGTGTGATCCCTACTCTTTGTGGTAGGTTGGGTATCTCCCCTATTGTCAAAGTAGGGTGTGTGTGATCCTTGTCACTTGTGGCAAGTTGGGTATCTCCCCCTACTATCAAGTCTAAGACTTGACAGAGTATACCCCAGACTCCAGTATACATCCTACCCACAAGGTAGGCTTGTTGGGATTGCCACCCATCTGGCCAACGGGTGAGGAGACTTAGGTGTGTGTGATCCTTACCACTAGTAAGTTGGGTATCTCCCCCAAGGTAGAGGATGCAGGTGTTCTACCACTTGATTCTTGTGGATCAAGGTGGGAAGATCAGCGAACAATATGATGGTTGTGATCCTTACCCCTCATGGTAAGTGGTATCTCACCTATTGCCATCGGACAATAGGATGGTTGTGATCCTTACCTCTCTTGGTAAGTGGTATCTCGCCTGTTGTCATCAGTTAATAGGATGGTTGTGATCCTTACCTCTCATGGTAAGTGGTATCTCACCTATTGTCATTGGATATAAGGTGGTAGATTGATCTCCCCTATGATGATGATTCTTCTTCTTTAGATCAAGACATCATTGTTCAACTAAGATGAAGGCCATTAAACTTGACCTAGAGACTAGTAGGGTTTTAAGGATCTTTAATCGATCTCCCCTACCATCAGTTGTGGATTATTCTTCTTCTATGAGATGAGATGAGAATTTTGATGCAGATCGAAATTCCTTCCTAGCTGAGAGGGAGTGTTGAAAACTGGGGCAACTACGGGACAAATTTCTCATCTACCCCAAAAGAAAACCCAAAGAAGAATTCGAATTAGACAAAGGAAAAGATTATTATTATTTAATGAGGCACAAATTGGGAAAACAATCATGAAGGAAATTTTGAATTTAAGTAATATGGGCAAACTTTGAATTTAAGTATTTATTATTATGAGTAAAATTTGAATTTAAGTATTTCTCCCTCCAAATTCTTAAGTCAACATATCAACCAAGGCACCTATTCGATCTCCATAAAAGACTAAGTATGATTGAGTTATCTCTCATCAAGATAGTTGGATCTCATCTAAGACAAGCAGCTCACATCTTCTTCGAAGCTTGCGATCATCTCTAAGGTCTGCAAATCATTTCTAAGGCTCGTTATTCATCTATGGTTCATTCTTGATATAAGAGGCTCGCATTTATATCTCTTGGCTCGTATTATGTTTTTGAGATTTGTATATATTTGTGGTTTGAATATTCATCAAAGAAGCTCGTGTATTTCTGAGGTTCACTTGTTATCTCTAAGTTCGCACTTATTATTAGTGGCTTGAATTATTTGTGGCCCGCATTTGTTTTGTGGATTTCTTATATTAAAATCGCTTGCAATATATCTATGTTTATGGCACGTGTTGAATTTTCAGTAGCCCTCATCTATGATTTACATTGTCTATGGTTCAAATGACATCGCATCACAATAGCATCGATCTATACCAATGGCATTGCTCTACAGTGTCATCGCCATTCTCTATGGCATCGTATTACTTATAAAATGGCTCAGTCTCCATTTCAGTGGGTTGCTTATACAGTGGCATCGCTATACATAGCTTGCTTATATAGTGGGTCGATTACAAAACCCTGAGGCTCGCATACAGTAATTCAATGGCTTCATGTTTGTGTCCCTGTGGCTCAACTATGACGGGTCAACTTCTTGGCTTGATTTTTGTATCTCTGTATGGCTCAAATTTTCTATCTTTGTGTGGCTCGATTTTTGTATCTTTATAGCTCGACTATGATCGACTTCATCTTTATGTGGCTTAGTGGACCAACTTTATATATCTGCAACCTATCCATGATTATACTTAATGTTTAGGGCAGAGATTTACATAATGATTAGATAATATTGTTTGGTACTTATTGCAGTAATGAATAGACAGTGACCTCTACAATAGTGAGACAGTGACCACTACAACAATGAGACAGTGACCTCTACAGCAATGAGATAGTGACCTCAGGGAATATATGACAATGGAGAATTATAGTCTGATGACAGTGACCCATGACAGTTAATGTATGATTGTAAGAATTACTGTATGATGACAATGACCCATGACAGTCAATGTATGATTGTAACCTTTATGCATGACCTTTGGTGTATGACAGTGACAAGTTGATCTTGACATAACAGTGATCTACTTGACAGTGACAGTACCCTTGTTACATAACAATGACTGATGAATGACAGTGACTATGATAGCATGATATGGATTGTTGCTGGATTGACCCTAGGTGGCCTAATGTGATTGATGTCTCATACTTATTGTACATTGTATCTCAGATTCTCAGTTGACCTATTACCCACCATCAGTGGGTGACCCCTATAGGAGACTTTTTCTCCTAGTTTTGTCTTCAACCAGTAGCCACCAGATATCTCGACGTGCCACCATTCTTTGCCACCTAAGCAAACCATTATGTGCCCTTGCTCATCCATTATGATCATATGTTTGAAGGTGGGCCTTCCAACCCTAATGGTATGGCTATTCATTATGTAATTGGGTGTTTTTGCTTGCTTTTCTTGGACACATTTCAACAAGGATTAGTGAGGGATTCGACGGAAAGACTTGGTTTGTACTCTTTTCCCCTTGTCCCAACTTGGTGGTTAATATTGTGTCCCGGTCTCGTGGGATCTCCTTTATTGGCTACTAGCTTTAGGAGTGGCACTGCATGGGAAACGCTAATTTTGGTTGCGTGGTCCCGCTTCTCAACACCATATACATCACTCCCCTCTGCTTATTATAACCCCTTTTTATAATTTTCCCATTCAGGTCTGCATTTATCCATTGGGTCCACAAGGAGTTAGCCTCCCCCTCCCCTTGACCACACTTTGGGTCGATCCTGGAATGATGCCCCGAAGGTTGATGTAGCTAGAAAGAAAGTTAAAAGCAATATTTGGCCACTTACAACAGGAAATGTACCATAAAATGCAAAATATGGTCGGGGCATACAAATATAGCATGTGGGCAAAAGCCAAACATGAGCTCTACCCCTTATCATTGTGGCCATCACATTGGTTCTCGGGGCCCCTATGAAACTATCACTGTCCCAACCCCTGGTGGGTGATGAACTGCCCAACCTTAAGGGGGTATTCACTACTTTATCATACGCATCATGGTCTCATACCTTGGAACCCTGAGCAGTTAAAAGAAAGAAAAAACAATAAAAGGAAAAATACATATGAAGAAGGGTGGAAAAACAAAGTTCGGGGTAACACATGTACCATGATTACTCCTTCCTACATCTATACACCCATGAGTGTGTAATATCCCTTTTTTCAGGAATATTTCCAAGCTGCTCAATAGGAATCTATATCGGGAAATATGGCTCTGATCCCGCTCAAAAGCTCTGATACCACTGTAATATCTCGTTTCCAGGATATCTCAAAAACACACCAAGCTCCAACCAGAGATTGACTAGGAGGGCATTTACCGGATATGTCGCCTCTAGAAGAGAACGAGATCCAGAGGCTACCTGGACCTTTTCCAGACTCTGTCTAAGAGTGAGAGATAAAGACACCAAGTGGTATAGAACTAGAACATACAATATCATACGGCAACCACGGCAACTCATCCAGAAAATGACTTTCTTAGCAACTCATGCTTGAAAAACGCATTATTCAGCTATGATGGCTTCAGCTACCTTAGAATATTTTTGAGAATGCTCAGCAACCAAAAGAAATAGCAGCAGCAACCTTTACTCAGCTTTTAAGGGCAAAAAGGTGGGGAAAAGTGAGGATTTTTGCCCTAAAATGAGTGTATAAGAAAATCTGCGTAAAATGACGACTCAAGGTTCTGGGATATGTTATATTAGGTCAAGAGGGACTTCCATGTCGAATTTCAGCTCAAAAAAAGGCATTTTTCTATGTTAAACAGTTCCTCCTTCCCGACTAGTCAAGAAAAACCCTGATTTCCCAAGACTTTGAGCATGCAGAAATTTGCTGAAGCAAGGGCAGCGGAATTTCTGAAGGAATATGATGTATAACACTACAAGTAATTAGATAATGGGTTTAATAACAAGGCATAGGATTTCAGCAAGGTTAAATAGCAGTTTTATATGGAAAACCCCTCAAGATAGAGGTGCCGCAAGACAAAGATTGATCCAGAAACACTTCAGCGTTTTCTCCAGGAGGCTGAAGCTTATATTTATTATATTACAGATCTGAAACTGATAAATACATGAAAACAGAGATCTATAATGAGACAAAATGCCCAAAGGGCTCTTTATTACTTTCCCCTTGGGGATTTCGGCAATACATGAAAATGCTGGAGCAGATCTGAGTTTTACTGCAGCAGATCTGAAGAATGATTCAGAATTTCTGAAGCAAACTTCAGTATCAGATCAGAAATATACTTGGATTGGTTGGCCAATCCAAGGATCTCCCTCAATCAGAGATCTAACTCCAAAATGATGCCAAAACCCTTGGAACGCTGCTCCCTCAGCAATAACGCAGATCTGGGGAAAGAACTGCGCAGTATACCATGAAGAACATATAGGCCTGATGCCAAGATCTGATAATAAGCTCCAATATCTCCCAATATGATCCTCCAAAGGAAAGAGAGACTCTCCCTCTGAAAAACAAGAGAAGGAGGTGGTGTCGTAAAGTCACCACGGCAACACCCTACAACACAGTATTACGCTGCTGCAGCAATAACGCTGTCCTGGAGGATGATGCTAAGAAAATAACCTTACCCAAGCAGGCACTCGAAGTCCCCCGGAGCTAAGGGTGAGATCTCTGCACGGAGACACTCGGTGCACTAAACAGTGCAGCAGACGGGCTAAACAGCCAGCGTGCCAAAGAAGACAATATGTCTCACTCAACAATCCATAATCCAAGCATGAATGAAATGAGGAGGCTCCTTCATCTTTTATAGCGTTGGTTTCCCTCCAAAACCCAACGTAGTCTCTCTCTCTCCTCCACATCCTCATCCTTATCCACATTCTCATCCTTATCTGCGCAGAAGCTTGGAGAAACTTCTAGAGTCTACATAGGCCCCCTCCTCCATGTGGTGTTGGGTCCCCCCTTGACTCCCACTTAAGTCACAACGTTGTGCTACTAGGTGGATGTCTTATTTTATTTAAGTGAGTTTAGACACTCTTTACTCACTTTTTATTTATTTACAAACTATAGGTGGAAAAATAAACAAAATATAATATTCCAATTTGCTGTCGCAAATTAGGAATATTACAGAGTGGGCTTCCCTCATTATAGCTACCCTTGTACCATGGCATGTGGCTTAGATCCTTCCATGTTTCCCCCACTCTATCCTGCCATTATTTCACATGACACTTGCCACTTGATGGGTGTACCATGGACCTATCACTCCCTTAGAGGTTGAAACCACCTAATAGGGTCCTTTATTAACCTCTCGTCTTGAGCAAGGAAACACCTATACATTCTAAAGCCCATTTGTAAGGGCATGCCACTATGTGTTAGAAAACCAAAAAGGCAGAAATATTTTCTTTATGTTGATAATTACTTGTGATATCTTTGTGTTCTTATTAACTTTCTTATATTCTTTCATCTTTGTTTCATCAATCAATCATCAAAACAAAACATGAAGTTCAGTGACACCAGATGTAGGCTCTTAGTCAAGGCTAAAACCCCTCTGTAGAGGAAAACCCAGTCAAACTCTTCCACTAGCAATATTCAAGATGAGATAGACTAAGACCATAGACCACAGACCTTCCTCCTCCACCAAGTCAACCTTCCAACGAGATTCTACAACATTCAATAGTCCCTTCTTGTCCTATAGCTACAATCCAGAAATTTTGGCCCCAACTACTCCAGAATTTCGACCTCCCAGCTACTACAGAATTTCGGCCCCCTGCAACACTCCAAAACTTCACACATGTGGGATAGGAGAGAGAAATTTTGACTTCTTGACCTTGACCTTTTCCCTTAGACTTTTCCTCTTCCTCCTTAGAATTTCACACTTTTCCAACTTCCTGCAACTGCAAATCGAACTTGTTGAGTTGGTGCTCCAAATGAGGTCAAGTTGTTGCCCTTATATAGGTGATTATGCCCCTCAGTTAGGCCAACTTGCCCTTCTTTCAGAGGCCAACTTGTCCTTCTTTGAGGCTGACTTGGTGGAAGAGGCCTAGAAGACCTAATTTACACAAAAATAGAAATATTTCTTGAAAAATGAAGCCCAAAAAGGGCCTTTTACATTATGACATGGACAAGGACACTTGACATAAACCTTAGAAGCCTACAATGGAGGCTTTGACCTATAATTGACCCAAGCATGAAACCCATCCTTTAATAAGTCAATTTCTTTATAATAATAATAATAATAAATCTTTCTTTTGATAAATAAATTACATCATGACTCAAATACAATTATGAAGACCGACACTAGTTACATTTTTCAACACTCCCTCTTAACTAGGGAGGTATTCATAATTACATATATACAGAGGTACATGGAAATCTCTAAATGATATGCTCTATGAAGAGTCACAGCTCGTGCAGTGCTACAAATTAGATACCTGACCAGGGTACTCTAGTCGAGTGGTACTAAGGTGAGTCCAGCTTTCAACCACTCTAGGTACCATCAGGCTTATGAGCTCTATCACCAACCTATGGATCTAGGTGCGTATCCAAGGTTGGAGCAACATGACCAACACCACCCTCCCTACTTCAGGATCTAGACATCAACACATAGGTTGGCCAGATGTCCTCCTGAGCATCTTGGCATAAGATGCTTCATCTCTCATAATCAACTATATAGGATATATCCATCAATCCTAGCATGCTTCAAATTTTAACCTTTTATGGAGAGATCCTGCACAATCACAACCCCAATCTGTAATAAACTTTCAAATATGTATATACAAGTAAACACACACCTTTGGGGTCCTCAATTATTTTGATGCTACTTATATCATCATGTTATCCAAATATATTTTGTTGGAAGCTTTCGTCTTTTACTTCTTCAGCAGGACCAAATACAATCTCAGTTCTTTTCAAGTCTTTTACAACTCCATGAATCACAGACATTTATCAATTGCATTCTTACTTCAAGGTATTCATTGCGATAGTCGTAATATGCCCTCCTTCTCAACTTGGGGAGATATACCCTTTCTTCTATCATGCTCCCTATTAACTTAAGGAGATCAACAACTTCCTTCTTCTTCTTTTTAATATTGGAGTATCATTATTCTTTCAAGCCTTCACTCTTTCCCAAGGTCATCTTGATTAGCTTCCTTCATCATGCTTATCATCATCTTTAATTTCAAATGACTTCAACATCTTGAAGATCATGTACCTGCAAAACTTCAACAAGTATGACCAAGTACAAGTATATAGAAGCATGAAGTCAATTATATCAAATCATATCATTATAGTGGAAACATCAAAATATTCAAACTTTAAACATTAGATACCTAAACCCTATTTGGTTCATAATCAGCAAGAGATTCTAGACTTCAACTTCTTGCTAGGACTTTGTTACAAACCTTAGACTTCATCTTTAAAACCTTATTAGCAACCAAATCAAGTCAACAATTAATCATAATACTATACATCTAGGGTTTCAACAGTATGCATTTAGAACTTTATGACAAAATCTACTAGGGTTTTGTCATATGCCCTAGATACATTAATAATCAGGTTAGCATACTAGCATATGCATATCCAAGGTTTCATCATTATATCACTACCTACTTAGGTAAACCCTAGACGCAGACATCAATTTATTGAAGTTAGATATACATCAACTTCAATCAAGCTAGGGTTTTAGTTATCAAAACCCTAATTCATCAAACCCTAAAAAAATAGGGTTTCAACTTATTAGTAGCAAACCCTAACTTCTCAAAGCTTTAAAGATTTAGGGTTTCGATTTATTACAAGGGCAATAACCGCAAACCCTAAATAACTAGGATTTTTGCCATAACAATACCAAAAACCTTAAATATTACCAGAAAAGACTTTTCATCATTTTATTAACAACCCTAAGAGGACTAGGGTTTCAATATTATTGTTAACATAATTTTAGCAAGGATAGAATTTCATTGTACAAACCCTAAGTTGACTAAGGTTTCATTGACATTCCCTTAGTATCAAGAGGCTAGGGTTTTTACAGTGAACACTAAAGGTTAGTGTTTCACAAGAATGATCAAATGATAGTATAACGAGGGTAGATTCAATCTAATGATTAATCACCCTAACAAGAATCTTTAATATTCAAAACCCTAGACATAAAGGTGTCAGTAATGTAAAGCAAATTTTAAAAGAGAATGAACATACCTTTTCTATGAAGAGAATCTTGTAACATAACTTGAATAGTTCTTTAAGAAACCTTCTAGGACATCAATTCTTGAAGGAATTCCTCTGCAACATAACTTCTTTCATGCTTCAAGTTTATCCTTCAAGGTCTCCTCCATAACTTTGTGTTCCTTTGCAATACTTCCTAGAGAACATACATAAAGAAAAGATCATGAGTATATGGTGCAAACAAATCTTGATATAAGAGGGAAACCAAACATGAAAGAGGAGACAGGGAACAAGATACTTATCTTTTGTAAATTGGTGGGGGCTCCCTCTTAATCCAATCTTGAGGGATACCTACAACCTATAGAAATAATTCAAAAATGTTCTAACAAGACATGTTAGACCTACAAATTCTAGAAATCAAAACATAAATGAAAACAATACAAAATTAGGGAGGATATGTAAAGGAGGACTCAATAGTATAAGTCATTGACTTTCAATTCTTCGTTTTTGTTCTTCTTAGGTGGAGCTTCATCAGCAACATTTGCTTAATCTCTTTCTCTCTTCTTATTCCTTGGGTTCTCAGGACATTGGTTTCTATAGTGACCCATCTTATGACAATTATAACATTCAACCTTGGATAGGTCAACTTTCTTCTTTGGTCCTTTGAACTTCTTGTTGTTTACTAGTAGTATTCGGGCTTCTTCTTAACTACATGGTAACTTTGCATTCTCAACACTTACACCTATGGACCGAAGTTCTCCTGAAGCTATTTCTACCTGTATGAAATCGTTTTGTTTGCAGATGTTCCTAATACGCCATGGCTCCAGCTCTCGTTACCAAACCGTCGTTTTCCTCCTAGCCTATCTAAGGTCAACCTCTCCGGTCCCCAGATCTAGAAGACAAGTCTTCTGGCCCCCATGCCCAAAACTCCAATAACAATTGAGATCACTCCATGACTCTGTTAGAACTCACTGCTCATGTCTCACGTAGTTAGAACTCCTCTGACAACATTCGGGTCAGTTTTCCCACCTCACTCACCCATGCCCGTCAAGTTTCCCCCCCCCTTCTCCTTTCATACACAAATCCCCTTTCTAGATATTTATTAAAATATCCTCCTTTAATAAATATCTTTTCAAAATATTTATTAAAATATCTTCTTTTAAAATATCTTAGTCAAATATCTTTTCAAGATATTTATTAAAATGTCTTCTTTTAAAATATCTTAGTCAAATATCTTTTCAAGATATTTATTAAAATGTCTTAAGAGTTTATATTAAAATATTATTACTTCATAAATATCTTGGATTCCTAAAATATCTTAGATTTATTAAATATCATTATTTAATAAATATCTTGGATTTATTATTAAATATCTTTATTTAGTAAATATCTTGGATTTTATTAAAATATCATATTTTATTTACATAAGTCAATGCTTTTATTTTCCTTTGAACAAAATATTAGTTTATATTATGATAGTGGTATAACTAATACATTCATTATATTCTGGTGAGTTAGGTATTTACTCAATACTTCAATAATTCACTCATTACTCTACACTGATACATGATTAGTGCATGTACTAGTGCAGTACACGTGATACATGCATATGTAGCTATCATATGCAGGTCTCATATGCATGCTAATATTTCTATCTTCCATATAATTCGAGTTGGGTCATTAAATTGGAGTATCCTTCCAGCTATTAATTCCTGATGCAAAGTTACTCCAGGATTTAGTAGTCCAAGAAGAGCAGCAATCACGAGCTCCATTTCTAGTACAACTTCATCTATTGCTTAGAGTTCATCTCTTATTCTGAATATTCTTACAAAGTAGGATGATACAGTATCGTCTTTTGTCATCCTTATTGTCCTTAGTTCATTCTTGAGACTTGCTACCTAACTGATGTTCATGATAGTGAACAACTTGGAGAGGGATTCATAGATTCCCTGTGCATAATTTTATGTTGGATATATATGGTATGAGGTTGCCTTTTAGTCCATCCACAATTAAGTTAATAGCTAAGATAGTTGTTTCCTTGTGCTTTTCTTTTCCCGCTTCATCTACTGGTTCCTTGACCTTTCTTTGAACAAACTCCAAAACTTTATGTCTTGCGACAATGAGATTTGTTCTCCTTTTCCACGCCCTGTAGTTTGAGGCTCCTTCTAGCTTGTTTTCTGATTTCATTGAGTTTGTCATGTTGCTATCTTCTACTCCCTGAGACCCTCCTTGAAATTATTTTCCTTATATCTTCCTTTTCAATAAATCTTCAATGTAAATTCCTTTTTTGTTGGGTAGTTGCCTCATTAGGGTTAGCGAAAAGTTGCATAGGACTCCTTGATAGAACGAAGTTCCTTCATCAAAGTCAATCTTGACTCCATTTCTCCCAATTGTCAAGGGACTGGGTCCTAATCCTAGTTAGCCCATCCTCGAAACCTTTTTCATTCACTTTCTCCATTTTCTGCCCTAACCCTAAAAGGCTAACTAGGGCCTAGTGCGAATCGCATTAGAGACATCTCCTTGGGGTGTGAATTGGAACACTATTGTGTTGTCCTTTCTTCTAGGTGCCCTCAAAGTTTCAAGAAAATCTCGTGGCTAGTTTGAGAGAAATCTCAAGCCCTAGCTCCAAAATTGTTTCTATCCTTCACCTTCTTTGGTTAGAGACATTTTGAGGTCATTTTCTACCTAAAACTTGGTGGAAGTTGATCATTTCTTTGACCTCTCTATCCTTGTTTGACCTAGGTATTTCCCTCAAAGATCATTTTGTCAACCCTAGGCCTTGTTTGGATTGCCCTAGGTCTCTCTTGTGGTCCCAAATATTTACATGATCACCATCTCACAAAACCCTAAGGGAGGTCCTTTTATTCCCTTAGGAAGCTTCGATCTAGGTGTATCCCTTGTAGTGAGTATCCCTTCCTCGTAGGTTTAGGCCTCCTCATAAACCTTTCTCAGATAGCCTATATCCTGCTCTTGAATCAACTAAGCCATTATCTGAGTCTCTCCTTTGAATGGGCTTTGGAAATCACACTATAGTTAGCCATTGACCCTATCATTCTAGTGATTTCTTTTATATAGGGACTCCTCCCATTGGTGAAAGTCCGTAAAGAGAAGGGGACACTGACTGAGGTGATAGTGGGTCTCTGTCCCTTTGTTGCCATTTGGTCTAGTAGTTGTCCCTTAGGTACCCCTCCTAGGTGTGGGAACTTTTTTGGCACCATTGTCAGGGAGGAAGTTGGTCTGCCTCCCCTGTGAATCATTGAGGAATTGATTCATTAGCGCCAATACAAGTATTCCTCTGGAAACTCCATTCATTGTTAAAATCCTTAGTTTTCTTGAAGAAGGCACCATTTCTCCTATAACTAGGGTTTCTGCAAAAAGAGGGGAGAACTCCATTACCTGTTAGAACTAACGTTCTCCCCGAATTTGAAAAGGTTGGCAACACAACTCCCAAAATGGATGTCAATACCCATGCCAACCAAAATCAAAACCAACATAACATCCCAAGAAGTAAAAGGATTCTTGCTAGTGTTTTTATACCTCTAAATTTAAGTGGCAACCTCGATGCTTTGCCTAATAAATATCATGAGTTGTTACCCAAGTTCAAAGGAAATGTTGATCAAAATGCCCGTGATCATGTTGATGATTTCCTTTGGGCACTTTCCTCGAGGGGAATTGAGGATGATGTTGCAATCATGATGCTATTTGCTTTATCCTTTGAGGGACACATGAGGGAATGGTATCTTACTCTCCCTCTTGGTAGTATAGATGACTTTGACAAATTTGAAGATGCCTTTGTGAAAAGATGGTCATTTGATGTCAAAAGGGCTTTCAACCTTGAGAAGGTTTACCACATAGTGAAAGGTTGGGAAGACATTAGGGAATTTATCCAAAAGTTTGATACGATTGTTAGGGATATTCTTGATCACCTTAGACATCTCGATGTGCTTATACTTGATAAATTCACCAAAGTTGTTGGAGGACACCTAACGTATCAACTAAAGGATAAAAAGCCCAAAAGTCTTGTTGAGGCCAAGGAAATTGTCATGGAAGTAGAGAAAAACCTAAATGTTTCCAAAATAGAGATGTTTGAGCATCCTAGAACTAAGATAGAAGCTAAGAAGAGTGAGTCCAAGGACCAGGTTGAGGAAGCCCTAGTCATGGCCCTTAAGAAGCTTGACAAGTTATCTGAAGACATGAGCTCTAGGGACATATTATATATGAATAAGTTCACCGCTCTTGAAAAGGCTCAAAAATCAAGTTTTGTTCCCAAGAACAAGCCTTTTGTCAAGAAAGCTAATGATGAGGGCAAGCAAGGTCTACCCCAAGTTCCTAACACTTTGGCCCCAACCAATGTTGTGGAACAAGAAGAATCAACTTTCGAAGATTAACAAAGTGATAATGAAGAAAGTGAAGATGAGGAGGGTGGTGAGCAAACAAATATAGTTGAAACCTTAGCCTTCAACATCATGTTAGGTGACACATAGACTGATCCTCTAATTAGTGAAGTGATGCTTGAAGATGGAAAGGATGAGCCTATCCTCCATACTGATGATGGCGAGAGATTCAAAGGGGTCCAATACTTAAGAAAGAATGATAAGAACCCCTCAACAAGCTTTGAAGAACCGAAAAAAGAAGGAATCTTTACCTAAGTAGCCTCCTAAAGAACCCACAAATAAGGATCCTCCCACGAAAGACAACACCAAAAAGGATCCTCCCAAAGGGGAACCCAAGCACAAGACAAAAAACAAAGAGGTTGAACTGGACATTGATGTGGGTGTTGCTATAGGGAAGCTGACTATACAAGTTCCTATGAAAGAGTTAGCTAAGCTCCCATCCCAAAGATGGCAAGTAAAGAAAGATTTTGGGTTTGAGGAAGAGGACCAACCAATCACATTACAAAATATACACCTCTCCAATACTAACCCTGGTCATGATCCATTCTTGCTCACCTTAGCCATAAATGATCTCCTCTTGCATAATTGTATGTTAGATTATGGGGCTTCTACGAACAGCATGGCATTAAAAGTTATGAAGCAACTCAATCTCAATATTACTCGTAAGTATAAGAATGTGTGTGGTTTTGACTCAAAATCTGTTGAAGTTGAGGGCCTTATAAAGGATCTTAAAGTGTCATTAGCTATGAACAAGGACATATCCTTACTCATGGATATTGTGGTCATTGATATACCTGATGTGTGGGGAATGTTGTTGTCTTGAAAATGGGGTGATATTGTGGGAGGTCAACTTCAAATGGATCTATTCTATGCCACTATCTCAGAACCCGATGGAACCCCTTTCATCCTTTATGGGGAGCCTCTATAGCCAACTCATGTGGTAAAGCCTACAGCCATGTCCCATATTATAAGATGCCTGGGGCTGAGAAACCATCCCCTATCCTTCCCTCTCAAGAGGTCCACATCCTCAAAAGACCTAATCAAAAACAAAGTAAGAAATGGAAGCCTAAAAAGGAATTCAAAGTAGCAGATGTTGTGTTGGTTGATAAAAATCCTATCCTTGTCAAGATTCATGGTAAGGTTGGGGAGGGATATTATTACAATGTTTGACTTAACAACGAACTTTGGCCGGAGCCGATCAAAATAAGTCGTATCACCCTTTTCCTTGACACTTGACATTGTATTATATGCATGTTAGAGTAGGATGCATTGCATATTGATTTTTGCATTAGAACTAACATCATAGTATATTATTGTGCTAGATTAGGTGTATTTAGATTAAAATCACATTTAGGATTAGATTTTATTTCTTGTTGATTTTATGGCGTAACAAAATCATGGGCAATCAAAAGACGCCATGAAAACATGTTGCCCCGTGTGCTTAATCTTTGATGTGCAGATAACAGGTCTACGGCCCACGAGACTGTTAGTGTTCATTTGAC
Source organism: Pinus albicaulis (assembly GCA_034641835.2). NCBI lineage: Eukaryota > Viridiplantae > Streptophyta > Pinopsida > Pinales > Pinaceae > Pinus > Pinus albicaulis. The sequence goes on along the minus strand of CM076580.1, from coordinate 678,925,325 downwards.
CTCCTTGTTTGAGTCCATAGTTCGTGCACTCTACTAAGAGCTCATGTCCCAGTTGGAGCCAAATGTTACCCACCACTAGTGGGAGACCCCTATAGGAGAATTTTTCTCCTTAGATTTGTCTTCAGCCACCAACCAACAGCCCCTTGCAGCCACCAGATAGCTCAATGTGCCACCATTCTCCGCCACCTGAGCCAGCCATTACGTGCCCTCGCCCATCCGTTATGATCGTATGTTTGAAGGTGGGCCTTACAACCTTGAAGGTATGGCTATTCATTATGCAATTGGGTGTTTTTGCTTTTCTTGGACACATTTGGACATGGATTAGTGGGGGGATTCAGCGGAAAGAATCGGCTTGGTTTGTACTCTTGTTCCCTTGTCCAACCTTGGTGGTTAATCTTGTGTCCTAGTCCCTTGGGATCTCCTTTATTGGCTACTAGCTTTAGGAGTGGCACTACATGGGAAACCCCAATTTTGATTGTGTGGTTATGCTTCCCAACACCATATACATCACTCCCCTCGAATAATTATAACCCCTTTTTACACTTTTCAAAACTAGGTCCACATTCGTCCATTGGGTCCACAAGGAGTTAACTGTGCAAGTTTCAAAACAGAAACCCTACTGCAGTATCTAGATCTACTTCGCCTACTTGTTTGATTAACTTAACAAGTTATTTAACTAAAATATTCAAAAAAAACATTAAAGCAGACACAAACGGCAGCCTACACATCTACAGATCATTTACTGAACAATACACACATGTGACAAGATTACACACGATTTTTCGGACAAATGTCCCCGAAAAAACCCAATGCGGGAAAACCGGTGCAGCAGCTCTAGAGGGTTTTATTATTATGCAGAATCTGAATACAACATTATGGGCACCAAAAATGGTTGGCCCTACAAAGAAATTACACAGAAGTTTGTACCTTTCACTCGGAGACAGAAAATATGGTTGTATCACAACCTCAATAAGGATTTACAGATCATGAGCCCTTTCTGGCTCACTGGAACCCTCAGCGCTGCCTCTGCAGCATTTGCGTCAGCCCTCACTAGCCAGCGTCCCCACCACGTCACCCTCACTGGTGTTGTGCTGCCTTGGCTGGGCCTGCATCGCCCCAGCTGGTGCTACGATGCCCCTGCGTTGCGCTGGATGGGTCTACGACACCCCGGCTGGGCTTACGCAACCTCTACGTAGTACTCTGCGTGGTGCTGGTTGAACTGCGTCCTCCTAATTGGCTCTGCGCTGATTGGTACTCATTTCCTCTCTGTTGTTGTATTCTCGGCCTTGGATCAGATCATCCCTTGCTGATCTTTGCCCCTCACTGCACTGCAAACTCGCTTCGAATTTCTCAGCAAACCTCGCCCAAGAAATTCAACTTAGCTTTAGTGCTTTGCCAGTGTGTGTGTCCAGTTGATCCGAAGCCTTTCTCTTATACTTTTCTCGTTTGGAAAACCAACGACCATGATCTAATCTCTAATCGACGACTCAGATTAAAACACTGTTTGATCCACATCACTTAGAACATTTCATCACATAGGCTTGAAAATTAGGCTGCCCAACTCAAAAAAAATTGTTTCCAATCTTCAATAGCTCCCTCTATCAACCAGAATTGGCAGGGAGTGAAAAAAAAATTAGGGAGCACGCTCCTGAAATTCGCTCCCACAAGGGAGCGCACTCTCAAGATCGGTCCTAATGCGCTCTATCCCAAAGCGCACTCTGGAAGTGGGTTCGAGGGGGGGCGATTGCTCTCTCACAACCCTGAACCACACTTTGGGTCAGGCCTAGAATGGTGCCCCAGAGGTTGATGTTGCTAAAAAGAAAGTTAAAAGCATTAATTGGCCACTTACAACAAGAAATGTACCATAAAATGCAAAAGGCGGTCGAGACATACAAATTTATCACGTGGGAAAAAACCAAACATGAGCTCTACCCCTTATCATTATGGCCATCACCCCGGTTCCTAGGGCCCCTATGAGCCCCCTATATCATTAAGGAACCCATGATTGTCCCAACCCTTGGTGGGTGATGAACTGCCCAACCATAAGGGGGTATTCACTACTTTATCATATGCATCATGCTCTCATTCCCTGGAGCCCTGAGTAACTAAAAGAAAGAAAAATCAATAAAAGGAAAAAGGCATATGAAGAAGAGTGGAAAAAAAAAGGTCGAGGTAACTCATGTACCACGATTTCTCCCCCCTACATCTATACACCCATGTGTGGGCTTCCCTCATTATAGTTATCCTTGTACCATGGCATGTGGCTTGGAGTCTTCCCTATTGCCCCACTCTGTTCCATCATTATTTCACATGACACTTGCCATTTGACGGATATACCATGGACCTATCACTCCCTTAGAGGTTGAAACCACCTCATAGGGTCCTTTATTAACCTCTCTTCTTGAGCAAGGAAACACATGTACCTTCTAAAGCCCATTTGGAAGGGCATGCCACTATGAAGTGCCCACTTTTTCCCTTGGTTTGTAGGCTTATTACTCAGGTGCACTAATCGATTGTTGTGTTGGAAGGTGAGGAGACACATTGGATCTTACACGGGATTGCAAGTGGGTCTTCATCTTGGGCTTGGCCTCCCTATACGGGATCCAAGCCCTCTAGAGGGTCTCTTTAAGGGTGAGCATTGAGAGTCATGGGCCTCCTCCACAGCAGAGCATTGATTGCCATGCCATGGGCTTCTTCAGCACCACATTATGCTTGGTCGTGCCCCAGCTATACACAGATGATGATGCACCTAGACCATGTTGCCCAGCCTACCACACACTTGTACCTAACACTTGGCAGGTAATCCATAGCCTAGATAGAGTTTTGTCGCATCCGGAGAGACATGGGAGGTCTTGTATCATCATTAACCCTTATTGATGGAGCATCGACATGTTTGATACAGTTGGAGACCCATGAGACCATTCATTGTGCCTCACAGCCACACTTGGGAGCACCACAAATGTTTTTCTTGGAAACCAAGGTGCCAACCCTTGGTCATCGTTATGAGAGCCCTCCTCTTCATCTTGGCACATGGAGGACTTATCTAGGCCTTCAAACGACCCTTTTGCACTACTATTCTATCATTTCGGCCTCATTAGGAAGGCTTATTTTGTACTTATGAGCTATTTGGTGGGCTTGTCACTAATAGGATTGTTATTTTGCACAGTAAAGTTGTTTTTAGGGTCTCATTAGGCTAATTAGACTAAAATCGAACTCCTTATGGCTCATATAAATAAGAGATGAACCTCATTTATAACTCATCATCATTTGGATTGGGATTTCTCTTGTAAAAAGAATTTGGACCTGCAATTGATGGACGAAATTGGAAGTTCTCGACGCATTTTGATGTTTGGATTTTCGTTATTCTTGTCTTGGAGCTTCTAATTGCAATTATGATGGATGGATATACTCACATTTCTTTGTAAGTGTACCTTCGATGCTATATCTTTGTATCATTGCATGTCTAATGTATGGAATGTCTTATCGTTATATTGTTGATGACCTAATTTAATGTGAATTGTTGAAAGCACTTCATTATCGAAGCATTGCATGCATTACTCACTAAGAAATGTGAAAGAATATTCCTAGAGGCTTGTGTTGTCTTGCAAACCTTGAAACTCCATCATCTCTTGCCAAACAAAGTGTAAATTCCTTTGTTGTTGGGTTGTTGCCTCATTAGCGTTAGCGAAATGTTGCATACGACTCCTTGATAAAGTGAAGTTCCTTCATCAAAGTCAATCTTGACTCCATTTTTCCCAATTGTCAAGGCACTGGATCCTAATCCTAGTTGACCATCCTCAAAACCTTTTTCTTTCACTTTCTCCATTTTTTGCCTTAACCCTAGTAGGCTAACTAGGGCCTAGTGCAAATTGTGTTAGAGACATCTCCTTGGGGTGTGAATTGGTACACTATTGTGTTGTCCTTTCTTCTAGGTGCCCTCAAAGTTTCATGTAATTCCCGAGGCTAGTTTGAGAGAAATCTCAAGACCTAGCTCCAAAATAGTTTTTATCATTCACCTTCTTTGGTTAGCAGCATTTTGAGGTATTTGATCCCTAAAACTTGGTGGAAGGTGATCATTTATTTGACCTCTCTAACCTTGCTTGACCTAGGTATTTCCCTTGAAGACCATTTTGTCAACCCTAAGCCTTTTTTGGATTCCCCTAGGTCTCTCTTGTGGTCCCAAACCTTTACATGATCACCATCTCACAAAACCCTAAGAGAAGTCCTTTTATTCCCTTAGGAAGCCTTGATCTAGGTGTATCCCTTGTAGTGAGTATCCCTTCCTCTTAGGTTTAGGCCTCCTCATAAGCATTTCTCAAAGAGCCTATATCTTGATCTTGAAGCAAATAAGCCATTATTTGAGTCTCTTCTTTGAATGGGCTTTGGAAATCACACTATAGTTAGCCATTGGCCCTATCATTCTAGTGATTTCTTTTATACCGAGACTCCTCCCATCGGTGAAAGTTTGTAAAGAGCAAGGGACACTGACTGAGGCAACGATGGGTATTTGTCCCTTTGTTGTCATTTGGTCTAGTTATTGTCCTTTAGGTACCCCTCATAGGACCCCTGCTAGACTATGTGGCAGCATGACCATTTGATGAATATCTAAGAAGAATAATATGGTTGGGTTTTCCCCCTTGTGGAATTTTTCCCTGGTCTTTGACCTAAATCCTGGTATCTCTATTGTGCATGTTTTTCTTCTATTGTTTCATTGCGTTGTTGATGTTATTGCTCTCTCTACATAATTACTAATGATGATATGATGTTATGGGGTGAATGTTATATGAAAATGTTGAACAAGTTTGAAAATGCAATTATCTATAGTAGAGAACAATCTTAGCCCTAAAAATTAACACTTTTTTTCTCTACAACTCTCTCTCTCATACTCTTTGTTGTTAGTTGCACCTTAGCACCCTTCACGATGTTTATAAACCTTTCTATCAACCCACATGAACTAATTCTTGTAATTAGAATTTTTTGACACTCTAATATCGGACATAATGGGATGTCAACACATCGAGATATTGGCCATCCATGCACCTCACAAATTCCCTAGGACATTTATGTCCCAATATAGATAGGATGTCAAATGAAAATACACCTTTCCTAACAACTAACGTCACTGTTATTGGGTTTTGATGGATCGGGATATCAGAACTTAACCCCACTGATGGAACACTTTACAAAAATGCCCATTATAAGTTTGTCTTGGTAGACAAACAATTTCCCTGTTAAATCTTCTTGAAACACTACAACAATTTAGATGAATTACTGAAAACTGAAACCAAATTTACTTTCACCAAGATACAGAGTTTCTTCACAAATTATAAGCATCGGAAAAACACCATAGATAAAAACACATGCACACAAATTGACATGCTTGACTTACCCAGGAAATCCAAAATGGAAAACTTGCTTTCTTTGTCGTGGTATTTTATTGATTGTTCTTGAGTAAATTGGATCTACTACAATTCACATTGCTTTCTACAGCTAGCAATCTATCACTAAGAACACACTTATTCTCCTGCAAAATAGCCTTGAATTGCCCTGCTTCTTGCATGATCCTAGATCCTATTTCCTTGTGCACTTATCCTATTTCCTAGCATACAGGAGGGTCCTTGGGCAATTCTCCTATTTCCTAGCACATAGGAGGGCTCCTATTTCCTAGCGCAAATCCCTTGTGTCCTTGCACACTTGTGGCTTCCTATTTTCTAGCACACAAGATCCTCAAATCTACGCACTCCACAATCAAAGATTGATCTCAAAAACTTGTGAATTATGTGCCTTCGTCTTTCTTTTTATAGATTCGATCCATGCAAGGAGGTGAGTCAACTTCAACTGTGATTGTGAGTTAACTAAGAACTCAACTCGTTCTCTCTCCAATCAACACTGGAGTCTTAACTCGTTCTACTTGAACTTGTAACTGCCACTCAATCTTGTAGTCAAACTGAAGAATACTCCACATAACTAAAGCTCGAACACTACACATGAACTGAAGTATATCTCATGAATTCGCACCATGCTAGAGATAGACTAAGTCGAGGTCTTCATTGGCTAAGGCATGAGCCATAAGACCTTTTCTCACTACATTTTCAACTCTCTCTCTTAGTGAGGAAGGGATTCTATATAACTCCCATCTTATCTCTGAAATAGACGAAACTACTGCTTGCCAATGCCTTGGTCAAGATATTTGTTGCTTGCTCCTTTTTTGGAGTGTACGATAACTTCATTATCCTTTTCTGCACACAATCCCCGAGATGATGATACTTGATCTCGATATGCCTGGAGCAATCATGAAACATTGGATTCTCAGACAGCTTAATGCAACTCTAAGTGTCACAGTGTATCACAATGGGCTCCATCCCCTACCTAAAAAGTCCCATAAGCAACTTCCTCATCTATATAACTTCACACGCTACCAAACTGGCAGCGATGTATTCGACCTTTGCTGAACTGAGTGCAATTGATCTCTGCTTCCTGCTGAACCAGGAAATAGTTGTTGACCTAATGCTAAAGACACAACCTGAAGTACTCTTTTTGATTTGTGGAACTCCCTGCCCAATCTGCATCTGTGAAACCCTCAAGCCTCACCCCACCAACTTATCAATACCATAATCCATAATTTGTCATGCCTCTGAGATATCTCAAAAGATGCTTCACAGCGACCCAGTGAACTCTAGTAGGTTCCATCATGAACTGGCTCAACCGGTTCACTGCTAAAAAAATATGAAGTCATGTGTTAACTAAGTACATAATGTAGCATCTACTTGCTTTGCTCTGTTAGCATCCACTTTCCTCCAGTTTGTGACTAGAAATGTGGGCATGGGCCTACGGCCCTGCATATGAAACCTCCTGAGGATCTTTGTAGTGTGCCTCCCCCGCCCCAAGAAGATTTCCCCATCACCTTGCCAAACCTCCAGCATGAGGAAATACTGCATAATCCCTATATCCTTCATCTCAAAATCTCTTGCAAGATCTACCTTGCAATCCTGAATCAGGTTGTCTTCTCCAGTCAAAATAAGAAAGTCAACATAGAGCACTAGAATGAGCGGAAGCTCTCTAACTGTGATGTAGCACAGTTTGGCATTTTCCTTACTCTTAGTGAAGCCCAATCCTTGAAGGTAGCCATCAATGTGAATGTACCATGCTCTCAACGTCTGTTTAAGCCCATAAAGAGCTCTCTTCAGCAAGTAGACATGAGTGTCTTTACTGAAGGTCTCAAACCCCTCTGGTTGCTCCATATAAATCTCTTCCTTAACCACCCCATTGAGAAATGTTGTCGTCACGTCCATCAGGTGGATCTTCCACCCCATCTAAGCTACAAGTGCTAGAATCATCCTGATGGATGAATAACGTGCTGCCATAGTGAATGTCTCCTCATTTTTGATCCCCTCAACCTGCAAGAAGCCCTTGGCCACAAACCTGGCCTTGTACTCCACACTCCCATTTGCTCCACGCTTCACCTTGTACACCCAACGTGAGCCTACTACTAGTTTTCCCTCTAGGCGTGGCACAATCTCCCAAACATCGTTCTTCATGATAGTGTGAAAATTCCTAGACGGAATCCCACTGCAGCAATTCATATTATTTCTTCTACTTATTAATTCTAAATCAAGTTATTTATGGTGTTACACAGTAAATATCGAAATAAATTTTACTGCAGCCTTCACAATTAAAAAACTGTGGAAAGTAAATGCAAGGAAAAAATACTAGCACAAGTATAACCACAATGACAGTTATTTTTGGACAATCGTCCCCAGAAAAAGCCAATGTGGGAAAACCAGTGCAGCAGTAGCAATAATTCATGTACAAATATTCTGGATAGAAAAATAGAAGACGAGACACTGAGATAAAATTACTGAACAAATTCTCACTCTTCACAATGTTTTTCTAACCCCGAAGAGGACCTCTTGTCCTTATGCTGGCCTCACTGCATCACCCTCTGCACAGTGCCTGCGTCACTGCCTCTGCGTTGGTGATCTGCGTCCCTCCTTTGCGCTACCCCTTCCAAAATTTCCCTGCACTCCTCTGATTACTGTTGATCCCTCTCTCTCTCCCACCTGCAACTCTCCCTCTAATTTGATTTTCTCTTGTTGAACTTCAACCACTGAGAAAATCGATCTGGGCAACTGAGTATCTGCACTGGTGTGTTCTCCAAGTGCCCATCGAGTTCCTTCTTATAATCTTCTCGTTGAACTTCCAACGGCACAAATTAGATCCTAATCAATGGCTCAAATCATCTTGACTCGATCTCCGTCTTTTTTTCTAGAAGATTCACACCCAGTTTAATTAATACCCTTCAATTATTTTAATTTCCTAAGTTTAGACTTAGGCATCCATTAAAAATAATTAATTATTTTAATTAAACTATCTACAGGTGGAATTTCCTAAAACGATTTATGGGTCTTGGAGAATGCATATGTCCTAGCCTTTCTGCAAATTCTTCAGGCTAGAGCACATTCGATGCTACAAAAATCAACAGATAGAGGAATATTTCTCCACCATGGCATCTCACCAAACCTGCTAAGAGGCTACCTCCTCATAACAAGAAGGCTTTGTGTACAACAACTCAGTCATCAAAGCTATGTATCTGGTGTACCTCTGTGGTTGCTTGCATTGCCTGAACATAGAGCTAGGAGTCTAAACTCGCTCCTGGGCCTCTTGAATCAACCTCTCAACCCACTTGGCTCTCTTCCTCCTTGTCCTAGTAGTCACTTACTGAGTGGTTGCCTCAACTTGTCGTTGTCTCTCCTCATCCTGCAATGACTCCTTGTCATCCTGTTATACAACCTACTTGCCACATGGTTGAGACTCAATCGATGATACTAGCTAAGGCTCCTCCTTCGGAGCAAGTAGCTCCTCTTGAGGTACTCCAATCTGCTCTCGCTCCAAGGATTCCCTCAAAGCTTTGTCTTCCTCAAACCTCATATCCCACCTAATAATTGTCTTCTTGAGAATGGTAATATACACCTTATACACATGAGATGTCTCACTATAACCAACGAAAATGTCCTTATCAGTTGTGGGTTGCAGCTCCTTTTTGCTCTCTTTGGACACATGGTAGTAAACTTTGGTGCCAAAGATGTGAAAGTGAGAAACATCAGGATTCTTGCCTGTGAAAGCCTTTGTCAATCTAACTCGCTCAAGCACTCTGTGTGGACTCTTGTTCTATAGAAATATTGTAGTGTTGCATTCCTCTACCCACAAGAACATAGGTAGCCCCTGGTCATGCAACATTTCCTTGGTCACTCCAACTATGTTGCGGTTCTTCCTCTCAACCACCCTATTCTGTTAAGGGTTATGGGGTATTGTAAGCTCTCTCCTAATGCCCTCCTTTTCACACACATACCTGAAGGCATTAGAGACATATTCCCTGCCACTGTCACTCCTCAATGCTTTGATCTTCTTCCCGATTTGGTTTTCTACCAAGGCCTTAAAATCCATGAACTTGGAGAAGACATCCTCCTTCTTCATAAAGAAGATCCATGTCTTCTGAGAATAGTCATCTATGAAAGTGACATAGTACCTATGTCTCATGAGTCATGGAGAAGAGAAGGGCCCAAATATATTTGAATGTACTCACTCCAAAATCCCTTTGCCTCTGTTGTCTTGGCCCTAAAAAGATGACTTGGCATAGTTGCCAAGTGTGCACCCTTGGCACACATCATGTTGGTCAAATGTGCATTGTGGTAGTCCTATGGCTATCTGTTGAAGTATCTTCAGTACTCCATGATGCGGATGCCTCATCCGTCTGTGCCAAAGCTCCCCCATGTCTCTGCTTTGTGCACTTCCTACCTTGCTGCTGAAGGTTGTGCATGTCTCAACCTACAACCTGTACAAATTCATCATCGTCACACCAATCTGCTTCACTACTCCAAAATCTAAGTGCTTGAGGTAAGCCTTACCTTTGCTGAAGATGACATCATAACCCTTGTCTCCCTCCAGGGTAGCAAAATAAACAAGGTTCTTCTTCAGTCCTGGAACATAGAGGACATCCCTCTCAAAGCTGACAGTACCAACTCGCATAGTCAAGTACTTGCCATCATTTCCTAGCTCAAAATATGAAACTGCATGTCCTTCTCCTTCAGTTGGCTGAAATACTCCTTGTCCTCGGTCATGTGGAAGAATGCTCCAAAATCAATGTAACATACACTATTGCCTACTGAACTTTCCATGCAAGTTATCAATGAGAAATCATTCTCGAACTGAGAAGAAAACGCATCTACCTCAGTTGATGTGACCACATGGTCCTTACTGGACTTCTTCTTTCGGTTAGGACACTTAGTGGCATAGTGACCAAACTCATGGAAATTTAAGCATTTGATCTTTGCTCATATCCTTCTTCTTCTCGCCCTTATGACTGGACTCAACCTTTCCTTGGCCCTTCTTGCCCTTGGCTTTGTTGTCTTTTCCTGCCAAGGAAAAGTTCTCCTCCTCCTCTATCTTTGTTGATCTTCCAACTCTCATCCCTGTTCGAATTCCTTCTTGGACGCAGTCACTCCAAAGCCTTTCCCAGCTTGGAATATTTTCTCTACCACTAACTGCATCCTAGAAATTCTCCCCAGACTTATGAAGTCTGAAAAGTGCAAGACTCACAAGGTCATTATTTGTTATAGTCTTGCCCACTCCAACTAGCTCATCCTGGGCGAACTTGGAAAGATACGTAATGATGGACTCTTCTTTGCTTATCCAGATATTTCTTCACTTTCCTGGCATCACTGAAACCCTGATACAAATCTAACATGGATTTCCACATCTCATATGTTGTCATCTTCCCATGGAGATGAGGGATAATATGGTCTTTGACCCCTCAAGAATTGTTGAAATTCAACAAGAAAATGCACCACATACTAGTGTGGGATTCCAGTCACACATGGATGAGGAATTTAGTTACACGTTAGTGCTAAATGTGGGCGTCTAATTTAATTATACCTTAAATAAATTGACAATAAATTGTAATCTTATCTCATAACAACTTGTAATAGTTAACTAAGTGAGATAGACTTAGTTAACTCAATAATTTTGAGTTGAGGGTCAATGGTGAGACATGTAGAGTGATTATATTATTTTGGGGGTCCAGATGCAGTTGTAGCACTAGTGTGGTGTGAGTGTAATCAGTTAACTCAAATTAATTGAGTTAAAATCAGTTTAACTAGTGCTAACTGAGTGATGAGCTAGTGGGAGGTCAAGTGAATTAAATTAGATTTAATTCACAAGTAGTGGTCAAACAAGTAACTGATGATTTGCTATTATTAGCTGCATGCATGTCAAATCTAATGGAGACCCAGTTGAGACAAAGGTTAAAGGGAAGTAAACTATCAGTTGTATTATTAGTGAACTTCCCAGGTGCAGTTCTAAAGCCACAGGATGCCCACGAAGGATTGCGCAATCAAGGAAGGTTGGAATTTCTATTTAATAGAAATTATTTTGCCTAGGGATTGCGTGAGCAAGGCAGGCTGATGGTGGGCTGAAAATTGGCTATGTGTTGGTCCAATTTTGCCTAGATCAGTGTGAGACGATTGGTAGAGTGTATGAGGTTCTTGTGAGCCCATAAGCATTGTATTGTTTCATGATTCCTTAGTTGATTATACAATAGAGATAGAGGGGTTTTGACTAGTTGCTTTCCCCAGGAAAATCTTGTGTTGTGCGATTGATTTACTTCCTTCTATTACTTGCATGTGATTGAGCAATAATGATTTATATTCCGCAAATATTGTGAAGGGATTCGGTATCTTGTTTTAGTACATTGCATGATCGGATTGAATCCATTGGTGTAATTTATACATGGTATCAGAGCGTCGGGAATCACAATAGTGGAGAAGAAATTGAGTTTGTGTTGAATAGTGTTCAAATTTGCAGATACATTCTTTGGAGCAAACAGCTGATCAAGATGTGTTTCAATGGCTTGAGACTCGAATATGCACTCGAGGGCAATTCGAACTATATTGCAAGGAAGGACATGATGGAGGTGTTAATCATCAGTAATTTTTTGCCTTGTTGATGACTAAATGATTATCCCAAGATTTCTAGAAACAAAGTTCATAGACATTGTGAGTTCTAGAAATCTCACTGCCTTTATTATCCTTAAGATAATTTTCACTATCTCACCATTTCATCCTATCTAGCTTTGCTTACCATTCCCAGAAATCCATTGAGGTCTCATGTCACCCATTTTTGTCTATATCTTGTCACCTTTGACCCAAATCCCCTGTTTTTGCTTTACTTAAAAACCCCACTGCTACCTAAGCCCACCAATCAAACAACTTGTTGTGTCCCCCAAACTACCCCTAAAACACTGATAGTCTCAAACTATCTCTGTAGACTCTTTAGATAAATCAAGTACATTGGATTTTGGATCTTCATACATTAGTTTATCATGAACTCTATCTCACACCCGATAAATCCCAAGTTCTAGGTTTCAATCCAAAAGCCAAGTCCCAGAAAGCCTCCACTAGGTCACTTAGGGTTTCATGAGTCATAGGGTGGATTTGGTATCCTACAAATCTCTGTTTTATATCTACAAGGAAATTGCATTCAAAGAAGAAAGGGACAAGTCATTTTGTCCCAAACTCATCAAGGAGATCATTCAAGAAAGGCATTTGGCCCAAAGCACAAATTTAGCAAGGGGACAGCTGCCCTTTGCATACATTTCTGCAAAGGAATCAAATGGCCCTCAAACCTAGCAAGAGGAAAAGTAATGAGAAAATCATCACGAGGAGACCACTCACAGCCAAGAAGAAAGCAGCAAGGTATGTGTTTGATGGAAATTTGTAACAGTTTTGACCAATCAAGGAATCAGTTCTAGGGTTACTAAGGCAAAGGCCACCTCAACTCCTTCAAATGCTCATTGAAGACTTTTTAGAAATAATTAATGAGTCTGATAAGTTTTTTGAGAACTTAAAAGACAGAGCTATTTACTTTTTCCTAAGCAGCCCTAAAGCCTAGGAGTTTGGGAAAGTTGACAAACTGTAATATCCCCAAAGGGAAATAACCAGTAATAAACAGAAATATGCTAGACAGATATAGAAAATACAATGCTGAACCAGATCATGGAACCAATACACATAGAATGCCAGAAAACTGAGCCATTTTATTAATCTGAAAGTACATAGAGAGGAGTACAAGAAAATCAGAGTGAGTGCACCTATCCTTGCTCAAGAGGCAGTGCGATCCTCTCGATTAAAATAGGAAATGGTACTCTGGCTTGCATCAGTATCTTTGGGCAGAAGCGAGGCGTCCCATAGGAATGAGCTAAAAATCCACAGATCACCTATACTCGCTGCTCCGGACAAAACCCAGAAACCGTGAAGCAAATGGACCACCTCCGAAAATCGCCCCCAGAAACCCTCCTCCTACAAAAACGCTGTGCCTTCAGGAACAGCTCAGAAGCTCAAGAAATATGCTGGCAAAAGGGCTGGATCTACCCACCAATCCTCCAGATGAGATGACCAACTCCTCAAGGCTAAAAACACTGAAAAATGCTGCCAGAACCCCACATAAAGACCCTACTCATCAGATCTGCGTCCTCCCTGACTGGATCTGCGTCCTTTCCGCCCAGATCTGCTGGATCTGAGTCATACAAGGCTGGATCTGCTACTATCTATCCAGATCTGCGTCCTACAATGCTAGATCTGCTGCTAGCTCTTCAGATCTATGCTAGATCTGCCAATATCTCCTCAGATCTGCAACCTCAAAGGCTGGATCTGATGTTCTCTCTTCAGATCTAGGCTGGATCTGCCAATATCTCCTCAGATCTGCAACCTCCCAAGCTGGATCTAGTGCCACCCCTCCAGATCTGCAAATATCTGCTCAGATCTACAATCTCCAAGGCTGGATCTATCACTGTGCCTTCAGATCTGCGTCCTTCCTCTTCCTGCTGAAACAACGTCCTTACTCCAAGACTGATCTGCGTCCTTCCTGCTGCTGAAACTGCGTTTTTCCTGCTAGATCTGCGCAGCCACTAGAGGGCTTCTTCCTCTCCGAATCTCCACCTGAAACTGCTACTGAAACTGAAAGATAGAACTCAGAAATTAACCTTACTAGGGCGGGCACTCGAAGTCCCCCGAATCTAAGGGTGAAACCAGAAATAACCTTACCAGGGCAGGCACTCGAAGTCCCCCGAGGCTAAGGGTGAGATCTCCGACCGGAGACACTCGGTTGCACTAAACAGTGCTGCAGACTGACTAAACAACCGGCGTGCTGAAGCAGACAGAAGTCTAGCTCTCAATAATAATATCAAATCATGAATACCAAATGAAGTGAAAACCCCTCCTTTTATAATGCTAAACTCCCTCCAAAACCTTAACTGCGTTCTTCACCTTGCAGTTACCCTTGGGTCAGCATGAGGCCTCCCCTCATATACGTGTGGACCCCCAAGGCCCCCTCTTTGCAGATTATAACGTTAATCAACTAGGAAAACACTTTATTTTTATAAAGTGAGGTGACTAAAGTGAGGTGACCCCTCTTATTTCTCACTTTGCTTTATTATTTCTAACAAGCGGCAAAATTAGACAAAAAATGATATTCCAGTGTAAGGCTAATTAGGAATATTACAGTGTCCCCCGGCAAACGTTGCTTGTCCTCAAGCAACTGAAGTGATGGATGCTGTAAAGTCTGCTCGCTCTCCCAAGTGGCATCCTCATCCGGCAAAAATTGCTTGTTCTCAAGCAATGCTTGAACAAGCCTACTCTCTAGCTGATGCTCCCCGCCGATACTACAAAATGTGCCTGGGTCCCACTGAAACCTCTCTGTCTCCTGCATCACCCTGATATGAAGGGATATCTCAATGCCAGGATCCCAAACTGGCCTCGCATGGTACCAGCCAATCAATGGTCCTCCCGGATCCCATCGCCACTGTGGGATCTATCACTGTGCCTTCAGATCTGCGTCCTTCCTCTTCCTATTGGAACAGCGTCCTCACTCCAAACTGATCTGCGTCCTTCCTGCTGCTGAAACTGCGTTTTTCCTGCTAGATCTGCGCAGCCACTAGAGGGCTTCTTCCTCTCCGACTCTCCACCTGAAACTGCTACTGAAACTGAAAGATAGAACTCAGAAATTAACCTTACTAGGGCGGGCACTCGAAGTCCCACGAAGCTAAGGGTGAAACCAGAAATAACCTTACCAGGGCAGGCACTCGAAGTCCCCCGAGGCTAAGGGTGAGATCTCCGACCGGAGACACTCGTGCACTAAACAGTGCTGCAGACCGACTAAACAACCGGCGTGCTGAAGCAGACAAAAGTCTAGCTCTCAATATCAATATCAAAATATGCATGATCCAAATGAGGTGAGAACCTCTCCTTTTATAATGCCAAACTCCCTCCAAAACTTAACTGCGTCCTTACTCTCCTTTGACCTGCGCAGTTTACCTTGGGTCAGCCTGATGCCTCCCCATCATAATCATGTGGACCCCCAAGGCCCCCTCTCTAAGTTATAACGTCAATCTACTAGGAAAAGAACACTTTATTTATAAAGTGAGGTGACTAAAGTGAGGTGACCCCTCTTATTTCTCACTTTATTTATTATTTCTAGCTAAAGCGGCAAAATAAAGCAAAAAATGAAATATTCCA